>JARHVA010000589.1:805000-872500 GCA_037957365.1 Torreya grandis | reverse complement strand
AATTTGGCCATGGAATGTAGTTGGATTTTTCATATGATATGATATATCAACTTTACATTACACTTTGGGACCTATATTATGTGATTGGCTTGCACTATTGCATGAATCATGGTACTTAATATAATATTTATACACTTTATGTCATTATGATTATCATTATTAGTGACTAAATGAATCATATATTTCTCATCAAGAGGTAGAAACATTTCTTATTTGATAGGGTAAAAATGCTTTTGAAATCAGAGCTATGAACCAAGTGAGGGTTTTGATAACTGGACCCACATCTAAGCACAAAAAAGAGGGTAATGGAACCCCTTAACAATCAAGAAAAATAGAGAGAGTTTGAAGGTTTCCCCAACCTTTAACAAGTGTAGTAAAGGCACCCATGACTTGGCATGACTAGAGAACATGAGGGTTTTAAGGATTCCCAAAACCAGGGGTTTTAAGGATCCCATAACCTAAAAATACAATGAATAGGGTTTGAAGGCTCCCCCAACCTTTAACAAGTGGAGTAAAGGTCCCATGACCAAGGTGAGATAAGAGAACATGAGGGTTTTAAGGTCCTGTAACCTACAATTTACAAATAAGTTACTAATCTCAAAGGGTGATCTCCCTTCGTCATGTCTTCTTGGAGGGCACTACACACTAGAAGGTCCACCAGATAGGGATGTCTTCCACCATTAGGGTCTTTCACACAATCTCCATATAGCAGAGTTATAGTGATAGGGTTTATCTTTCCTCTAAGATTCACAACCTGGCAAATCATAGTAAGAAGCAAAGTAAAAAACATTTTTCCTTAGCACAAGGGGGCCTAGGTACCTAAACAGAGTCATAAAATGATAAAGGACCCCCATGGGAAGTAAGGGCCCAAGGATAACATGGAAAAAGAGAGATAAAACATAAAATTAGAATCCAAAAATTCAAATAAACATTTCATGCATACATGATCTTTCCCATCATCCATATTTTGAAATTTAATGGCCCGAGTCCAACAAGGTGGATGTGACAACAATCAACCCCATAAAGGCAAATAAGATTAGAATTTGAATTCTTGGAATCAAAGCCCATCAAAAAATTTAAATCTGTCTAAAAACCAAATGACCAACCATTAATGAAGCTAATGGTCCAACTTTAATGACTAAGATAATTCAAAGCCCATGTGTCCACATCAACCTTCTGCTAGGAATTCCAACAGGTAGGTGATAGGATTGAACCCAGGGCCATCTTAGGAGCAAAAAACTAGTGAAAATCTTCAATTCATTGAGTTGAGGAAAGGTTAGTTATCTAACCTTCTAAATCAATATTGTCTGCATCATTTTCCACCCAATCAAGGTAAAATAAAGGAACAAACTTAGATAAATTATTAATAGGACAATGTCTTATCTTCCTAGTCGAGATATCTTGGTTCAAAACCATATAGTCACTATCATGCACCATAGCTCCAAAATTCAATCTGTCCATAGTGGTGGCCATATTTATTTCTGAAGAATACAACCAATCACCCAACCACCAGAGCATGAGAAGTAAAGAGTCTGACCAAATTTGGAAGAATCCTAGATTAGACCCTAGTTCTTCCACCTAGCTGCCAATAATAGGTGGTATCTAATTTCTTTAGCCAGAGAAATCAAGATCAAATTCATGAGGTCACTTCCTTTTGATATAGCAAAACTAACTCCTAGAAAAACTTGACTATCATAGGAATTTTCATTGTCTTCAAGCCAACATTCAAAAGTTGAAACTCCATGAAATTGTTTTTGACTCCTTCCTTTAACCTTCTTCTGAAGAGTGCCATATCAAGCCTGGTGGCTAGAAAGATATGAGCTTTCCTCTATCATGCAAGTATAGTAGAGGGGAAACATTATGGTAATCCATCCAACCAAGGACATAAAAAGAGACCATATAAATTCCATTTTTCCCCCAATCTAATAGAGGGTCATGTTCCAAGTCATTATAATGTCTGAGTCCCAAATAAATTTCCCCATTGAAGGTTGAGAATGCCAAATGCCTTCTATAAAACATAGGTTATTGATCCTTGGAGATAATAGTTCCAAAAAATTGAGTGTTGAGCACCTCTTTGCAAATATACCCCTCTATTCCAATGAGTTTACCAAACAAAGATTATTAATCTGGTTAGCTAGTTGAATTTTTATTGATAAAACCAATCAATATTTCAGTAGGTCCATTCAATCACTACTATCTTCTTTACCAAGCCTTCATCTAGAGATAAGTCCTGAATCCTTCACACCAAAATATCTACTGGAGGCAAAATTTTGTCCTCATTTTCCTCTTTTTCTTCCTATTCAATAAGTCACCTCTCCAAGTGTCCTTTCAAACATAAATTTTTAGTATCACCTTTCTCCTCTAGAATGAACTATTCTGACCATAAATAATCCTTCTCCATCAACCCTTCTACCTTAGAAAGGCCATGATCCTTTTCCAATAGACTTTCTACTGAAGGTCAATCATTATCCTCCTTTTCCTTCTCCTCTTCCTTTCCCCCTTGTTTAAGAAAGTGCCTCTCCTAGTTGTAACTATTTCTCCAACTATTTTTCCACTAGATCTCTTTGAACCTTCTATCCTCCCCCTCAACTTCCCTCTCTAGATCCAAGAGTACCTGGGTCTTGACGATCCACATCACCTCTCCAAGTGTCATTTATACACTTTAAAATTCATAATTTATTGTAACATGAGTGGATGCTAATTCAAAAAAATGAAAACTCAAAAATTAAAAACTTTAAAATTCAAAATTTAGAATTCAAATTAAAATTAAAATTTCCATATGTGTATAAAATAATATGCTACATTATTTTATACATAAGAAGTAAATTTTTCAATTACTACATATGTATTGGATAATAACATGTGAGGGAAAAATAAATTTTCCTTGCATATGGTGATTTTAATATATTATTTTGAGATGATTTAGTACAAAATAGGGTGTTTATCTATTACCGTTAAAGGGGAAACTTATAAAAGTAGTTTTCCAATATGAGATGTGTCTATTATGATCAAATATGAGATCATTAGATACTTCTTTGATCAAGAAATGGATGGGGTAATAGTGACTCCCTAAAAGTTATCTTGGATATGTTTCAAGCATTTTTGAAAGTTTATGATGTGTGCATTGGGTGCTAGTGATTATTGTGATAAAGTGTTGGGATATCATTTCAACACCTATTGAAAGTTTAGTGATGGATAAATTATTGTGTAATTTTTAGGAAATACCAAACAATTTTTATTACTTCATATGCTTTCTTTCAATTTTAATTTCAAATTTTATTTTAAGAGCTAATTTCAAATTTTCAAAATTTAAATTTGATGGATCCACATACTAGTAGAGTATAAAGATCAATAGCCACAATACTTCAAATTTTGTGAAACCATACTATTTATTTATTTACCTTGAATGAATAAAATTATTGCATAAAATCCTTTAGATAAACCTCAACTCAAAATTCGAGTTGACATGTAAAATTAAAAAATCTAAAAATAAAAAAATAAAAAACCTAGAGTTAACTACCCCTACTATAAATAACCACTTGATTTTTATATAAATTTTTCATGAAAGTTTGGATGGGCATAAAATTTTAATAATATCCTCTAAATACTAGATTCATTATATTGGACAAGTTTCAATCTAAGTTCACTTCTGGTTACAAAATTATTCTGTTTCTACTATTTTTAGCATGATTGAAAATAATGGAATACAATTACAGACCCTCAAAGGATCTTGTATGGATCTCCAAACATCTTAGAATTAGACATAACTATAGAATAAGGTTTTATATGCATGCTTATTTCCTTTATCTTCATTTTTTTGTGATGGAAATCTCAATCGGTTTAACGAGTCAAAGTTATGGCCTCCGTAAGATAGGTCTCTGCATCATTTTTCTCAAATTATCACATGTATATCATGAGAAATTTAAGTACATGTAGCAATGAATACTTGTTTAATATAACTTATCTAATCAACCAAGGATGAAAACTTATTTAAATTAAGTTAAAACCCTTCATTCTTCCCTAGGTAAGCAAAGATGCACGTTTTAAATTATTTACATGTATAATCTATGGCACACATGCATCTCACTCACATACCCACATCAAAGTAGGAGAATCATGTAGACATCAAAACTTCACACAAAACCCTTATTTTTATTATTTATTCATAATTTAGATTATTTGGCAAGCTTTTACATTTTAACCTATTTCCAGGATAGCTAACTCGATATGAGTCTCTATTTGGTCAACTAAGCCTAACAAACACCTCAATACTTATATATAAGGTATATGCTAGTAAATTTAAAGTAATTTTCAACTATTATTCAACCCTCTCTCCAAAACAAAACCTTTTTTTTCTCATGGACAAGCCCAAGGTTGTAAGGCCTACTTTGGATAAGCTTGTATCCCTAATAGCTTGTCTTTTTTACATTTTTGGGTCCTTTTGGTTATTTTACCTTAGCTTATGCCTTAAACCTTCCCATTGTAATTTTTAAAAGTCAACTATCACACATGAGTCATCTTAAATCATCCTATAAGTATAAGGTATTACAAATATGTCTTGACATCTAACTAGGAATCAAAAGAGAACTAGTAGAGAGAGTATTTGTCACACCAAGGGCCAAGCCTAAATACAATTTTATCCATTTAAGTTGTGCTTCATAATTTTACACACTTATGACACATATCCATCTTGGTCTCTATACACATTCCCTTATACCAAATTAGGGTAATTAGAATTTAGTAATTGCATTGATCACTTATAGGTGAGAGGAGGTTGAAACCCTTACTTGAGATATTCCATCCACACACCACACAACTATATATAGGTCTAATTTTGAGCATGCTAGATACATAGTTTACAACATTGCTTTGGTAGTTACCCAACTCCATTACTATTGTTTTATTTTAGAGTGAACAAGCTAGGTCAAATTTATTATTTAGTCAAACAATATATTATTCTTTGTACATCTACAAAGTGAAGGTAAAATCATACTAAAAATATGCAAGACACAAGAACCAAAATACGCAGATTATGAAATCATATAGAAATAAGACCATTGACATAGAAACATGATCAACACAATGAGCTTACTATTTATAAAAATTTACATAATATGCACATATAACTACAGACTCATCTTAGGGCATAGTGTGGGTCCAAAAATTTAGGAGTAGGTAAAACACAATCAACACATTTATAATACACTCTATAGAATAGTCAAGGTACAATCATACTAAAAATATTCAAGACACAAGAAGCAAATTACGCAGATTATGAAATCATATAGAAACATGACCATTGGCATAGAAACATGATCAACACAATGAGCTTACTATTAATAAAAATTTACATAATAAACACATATAACTACAGACTCATCTTAGGGCATAGTGTGGGTCCAAACATTTAGGAGTAGGTAAAACACAATCAACACATTTATAATACACTCTATAAAACGATCAAGGTGCATTCATTTCCTAATCTATTTGTCAACTCGTTGCATTGCTTTAGCTTATGTTTGTGACACTTAGGCTTATTTTTGTTATTTAGCCTCTTAAATAGGCTTGGATTTGTATTTTAGTTGTGTATGTTTAGATTCACTTAATTATTCATGCTTATTCCTATTTTTTGTAAACAATAGAATTAAGATAAAAAAATACCATAAAAAGAGGTTGTGAAAATATGGGTGTGTAAACTTTATAGTGTATGTAGATATGTATGATGTGTATATGATGACTACGATAAAGAAAAATATTTTTTTGGTGTTTTTTTTTTAATTTTTATGAATGTTTTTGGATTTTTCAATTTTGATAAATCAAGTAACAAGAGGAAGGTGTAAAGCACAACATATAAAAGATGAAATATATGTATAAGACTATGGTATGGTAAATATGTCAAAATATGTATGTGTTGAATCCCATGCTATGCCTTGTTACACATTAATATATATGTCTAAGATATTATGGTCACCTTAAACACACTTCATCAATTGGTAAATTATCTTCACAAAAGTATTGGTATCAATTTCTAGTGATAGAATATGTTGGTTTTGAAACATTAGGATGTGAATGGATAATGTTAAATTCAAATGACATTATTTATTGAGATAAGTTTTGTATTTGATTTTAAAAATTATTTATAGATTTCACTAAAAATTTTATGTCATGTGTAAAAATGGTTATTATGGTGATAGGTGAGCTTAAAGGTTGGATATCATCATTGACAATGGGAAAATATTCATTAATTTGCATAGGCATAGGAGTCAAACATGTGTTTCAAAGTATAGGAAATTCATAAGTACAAAATCTAGGAGAGTGTATGTGAGAATGATTTTTATTTATGATATTTTTGACATCTATATCATCTCATAAATGTGACTAGGGATTACAATAAAAAATATTTTGAGATGTTCAACAATGCAAGTAATAATTATGTTTTGATCCATTTTATTAACTTAGACTGTAATGATTAAAAAGAAATGCACATTTAAAGGTTTATGAAATCCAAAGATATAAAGAGTGAAGAACACCCTAAAATTATAATTTAAAAGATATGAAAGCATTAAGGAGAAGAGAATAATATAGAAACCCTATGTTGATTGTAAGCCATAATTAAATTATAAGTAGAATTTGGCATAATGTAGGTACCTAAGTAGCAATTAGAGTTTCGGAGAACATGCATGGAAAAGAATTAGACATAAAATCAGCCATTAAAGTGTAAGGTAATAGGGTTTTTAAACGTTAGGTTGTATGTTTGAAAGATTTGAGATTCACCATTTACGTTTATCTTAATTGAATTTTTACACAAAAAGGTATAAACAAACTACAATTAAACATATCCAAGCATATATAATTAAAATACAAAATTAAATATCTTTTTAAGTGGATAATTAATGAGAACAAGCCAAAGTGTCACAAATGAAATTTATAACAATGCAATGTAGTTGATAAGATGCTAATAAATTATCACACCTTGGTTGTTATGTATATTTGATTTTGTTTTATGACTATGTTGACTATGCTTGACCTAGTCTTGAATTTTTATACCTATGAAGTCCCTTGAGACAAACTTATTTTTGTATAGGATTGTCTTGTATAAGATTAGCTATAACAAGCTCAACCACTACAATCATATCCCTATGCCACCAAGTGTGCCCTTGTCAGTTGTCCTTCCACATTTTTTGGGTGCCTATGCACTATGTTTTATTGATTATGACTATACATTAACTTCACATATGTGTAGGTTAGAATATGTTTTATGATTGAATATTTACTTTGACATAGCTTGTATAATCCATAATAAAATTGAAGTAAGGGATCATTCCATAATCCATGAATTATATGATGAATATTTATAGTAAAAGTGTGTATTTTTTTAATCAATGTTTCAGATTACACTATGTGAACCATCCTTACGATGGGAGAAAATAGTATGAAGTAAGGAAGATAGGAAATTGCCAAAGCATCATTACAAACTATGTATCCTATACATTCAAAATAAAACCTCAACATAGTTATATTGTGTTAGAATGGAATATATAGACTAAGGGTTTAAACCTCATCTTCCTTAGTAGTTATCAATGTAAATACTACAGTCTAGTTACACTCCTTTAATGTAAGGGAATTTATAGAGAGACCAAGATAGATAAGTGTCACAAGTGTGTAGGATTTGATTCAATGAATTATCACTTTATTGAAAAGGCTTAACATAGCTTGACATAATCCATAATAAAATAAAAGTAATGGATCAAAGAGATAGTATTTCCACAATCCATTAATTATATGATGAATATTTCTAGTAAAAATGTGTATTTTTTAATCAATGTTTCAGATTATGCTCTATGAACCATTGTCAAGATGGGAGAAAATAGTATGAAGTAATAGAGTTAGGAAATTTCCAAAGCATCATTACAAACTATGTATCCTGCACACTCATAATCAAACCTTAATGTAGTTATATGGTGTGAGAATGGAATATCTAGACTAAGGGTTTCAACCTCGTCTTCCTTATAAGTGATCAATATAAATACTACAATCTAATTACACTCCTTTAGTACAAGGGTATTTGTAGAGAAACTAAGATAAGTGTCATAAGTGTGTAGGATTTTATTCAATGAATTACCACTTGATCGAAAAGGCTTCACTCTAGGGTTGAGCCTTGGTATGTTGAAATTTATCTTAGGTTCTTCCTCTATATATTTTTTATTGTCAAATGGATTGAATAAACATATTTATAGGATGATTAAGGATAACCAATGTGTGTTGGCTGACTTTATAAAATGCAAACGGAAAGGGTTAAGGCTCATATCCAATGGTAATAAAGAGATGAACCCAAAAATATAAAAGAGAAAAACTTAGAAGGGTATGAATTTGTCTAGGATAGGCCCGTACGACTATAGGTTTATCCAAGAGATAAGTCAAACTTTATTTTTAAGGTAGGACTATCTAATGGATAAGATATAGTCCAGATGCACTAATGGATAACTTTTGTATAGGCATTGAAGTGATTTTAAGCTCTATAGACCAATTATAGACTTATGTGGGGTTAAGAATATCCTCTAAATGGGTCATAATGTACAGGTTTGATAAATAAGTTAGATTAGGAATAAAACATGAGAACATGGATCTTGTGCCAAATTTAGGTGTCTAAAACAAGAAAGAGAGTGTCACGTTAGGGTCTAGGTATATAAGAAGAATTTTAGGCTGATCAAGGTGCTTATAAATTGGTACTTAGACTAATATCATGTCATTGACCTGACCGAGGGGTTCAGTAATAGTTGCACTCTCCTTGCTCCTCTACTCCTCATTGTATTCACTTCCAATCACTTGAATTGGATCCTTTTATAATGTTTATTCACCCTATAAGCTTCCATTTTATGCATGATTTAATAATGTTTGTTTCTTTTTATAGATTCACATTAGAACCTTTTTAGTATATAAAGACAAATAAAATAAAAATAAAAATAGAGGCAAGATGAGTGTTGCAACTTGTAGGCAAAGGAGGCTGGTAATTTTTTGAATAAAGACGATTTGTATTATGTCATAATTCATTGAAACCCATGTATTCAAGGATACATCAGGAATAATTGGGTACTTAAAGGATTGTCATTTTATATTTAATATTATTTTATATTGTGTTACCATTCATGGCAATTAATGTATTCGAGCATACCTCATGACCAATCGAGGACTCTCCATTGTACAAATATCTCATCCACCATGACCAAAAAAATGTAAATTAATTTTATGTAGGATGGGAATTTAAGAAATAAGATGATAAATCTGATATTTGTAGTATCCATAATCCATAATAATGATGATAATACTTTTTCATGACTTCATGACTATATATCACACACGTATAGTAAATTGTTTGCACTTCAACTTGGGAACATCAATGGAAACCATCTAATTTTATCTAAGATGATATAAAAATTGAATATGAATATAAATTAAATGTGTATGCCCACATGATGAAGGTTTATTCGAATTGGTAATCAGATAATCTCTTTATCTAGTGTCAAAATCATAAAATGAACATGTTACATCACCAAAGCCTCCAAAGTTAAAATGCTTAAATTTGAGATTCAAGATGACAAGTCCCCTATACTATGGATACAAAATTTGTGTAAGTTAGTGAATTAATAAGAGGATTTGAAGGTAGATTGGGAATTTAATTGAGAACACATACAAGTTGAACGGTCACATCCAAAGATTGGAAAAATCCATTACAATATCTAATTATATAATAAGGCCATTATCACTAAATTTGTTTCTAAAAAAGTTGCCACTCTAAGAAAATACTTAAAAAAACCTTCACCAGTTATGTTTACATATGAGTTTAGGACTAAAATTTAGTTAAATCATTTATAAGTCATGGAAAAAAACATAATTTTTTTTGACAAGGGCGGTTGAGATTTAGAGTAAAAACTAAGAAAACATGACAAGCAATGCCATGTGGTGTGGAAGGATCCTAAAATGGGAAGATGCATTCAGATGGGTAGTCGTAATAGTATCCAAAGTAGTAGGATCAAGTAGAGTGTAGATATATCAAGGCTTCAATGTGTGTCAGGTTCATACTCCTTGACAAAATATTTGTCTATGGAAGAGGAGGAGGATGCAACTCCCTCATTTGCTTCATAGTTGATTTGGGCAAGGTAACTACCAAAAATATATAAAATTATCATGAATAATAACCTACCTCCATTTGTAATGATAGTGACATAAACCATAAAGGATAAGGGCATCACCATTCTTCTCACGAAATAGAGGAAAACATGTAGATCTTGTTTATGATAATTCAATTCACTTTGATACTTAAACTTTAAGCTTCTATTTTAATGGAAGTATAAAAATATGGCATGGTTTAATGTTGCAATGAAATTATAACCATTTATTGTTTATATATGTTTAATTTCAATGTTACGAATGTTTTCTTTCCTTATAATAGGAATTTTACTGTTATTGTCAAAAAAACTTAAATATGATAAATGTATTCATGATATTTTATTTTTTATTAATATTTCTCTCTCTCTCTCACACACACATACAAATTCATGCCTATATTTTTTTGATATATGTTATTGATGTTTGACTAATTGTATGTTACAGGGATGCAAATTTTTTTTTGTTAGTATAAACTATAAAAATATATCATGTTTTACTTACACAATAAAAATGTTGTTGCATGGTTTTCCACTAGTTATTGAGTTCAGTTTTGTACCTTAAAATTTAAGCTTCCATTTTCATGCAAATCTAAAAATATTGCATGTTTCTATTGTTTTAATAACATTAAAACCATTTTATTTCTTGATATTTGATTTTTATCTTTGTATTTTTTATATTTTAATGTTTTGTATATTTAATCTTCCCAAAAGATATTACTATTAATGTTAAAAAATATAGGATATGGTAAATTTTATAGTGACATTTTATCCATTTTAACTTTTTGCCCAATTTTTTTGGTATTGTAAACATCCAAATTTGGCACAAAACATTTATTCCCATGTTTCATGTGTAATTCAACTTATTTGGTAAAATTTTACAACTTAACCATTTATAGTATGATAACAACCCCACGTAAGTCTATATTTTATCCATAAATATTCAATTTTTTTGACATTTATCCAAAAGGCATCTATTTATACATTTGGAATAAACTCTGTCCATTAAACAACCTTGCCTTGAAAACAAAGTTTGACTTATCTCTTGGGCAAACCCATACCTTTACAGGTATACAGGTTTGTCTCTTTTAGCTTTGTGGGTTTATTTGTTTGTTACCATTTTTAATGAGCCTTAACTCCTCCCATATATTTTTTCAATAGTTGGCCAACGTAATTTGTAATCCTAGATCATCCTATAAATGCAAGGTCTTGCCTAGCCATTACCTAGGACTAAAAAGGATCATAGAGAGAAGTAGAAGAACCTTCAACACCCACTATGCCAAGGGTCAAGACTAAAGCCATATTTCTTCATTCAAGTTTTACTTCATTAAATAAAATTCAACTTACAACATTTATCCATCTTGTATCTCTACAACATCCCTTGTGTCAAAGGAGGGTAATTCATCTCCAATAGTTGCATTGATCACTTCTAGGGAAGAAAAGGTTAAAAACCTTACTCGAGGTATTCCAGTCACATACCATAATAAATTTGTGGAGGTATGATTCCAATCATGTGGGATACATAGTTTGAAACATTGTTATGACATTTTTTCAATTCCATTATTTTTATTTTGTTTTTAGTGTGCAAGCTAGGCCAAAGTAAAGATTCAACCACACAACATATTCTACCCTACACATCAATGAAGTGAAGATAAATTCATAATCATAAGACACAATTCATATGCACCATAAAACCCAAACTATGAAAGCTTATAAAGATGCACCTAAAAGTATAGAGATGCACTCAACAATAGGGATAGAACCAAAACATCCATGATTCTATAGAATAAGCTTGTACAAGTATAAATATGTATCAAAGTAGTGCACATGTCTAGAAATCTAGGATCATGTCAAATATAGTCAATGTAGTTTGAATAAAAATTCATAATTATAAGGAGTGCTCATTTATTAGCCTCTTTGTCAATTCATTACTTTACTTTAGCTTACATTTGCAACATTTGGGTCTGTTTTGGTTATTTAGCCTCTTAGATACATCTAAAATCTATATTTCAATTATACATACTTAGATTTATGTTATTTTAATTATTTTATACACATTTTTTGTAAAAATTAGAATTATGATAAACTTATTGGTGAGCGTAAACTATTTCAAACACTCAACCTAGGGTTCCATACAACTATTTGCTTTCACATTTTCATGGTTGATTTTACATCTGGTTTTCAAATCTGATTTATTTTCATGCTTACTTCATCCCAAACTATAATTTTTATTTAGGTATCTACATCACTCAATTTTTTCCTTAGGGTTTCATCAACCCCCATCCTCTTAGGGTTTGGTCATTCATTTCCAAAGCTAATTTTCATATTTTCACTCTAAGCTTTTATCTTCTCTTACATCTATTAAGACCCTCATAACCTTTAGTTGTTCTTATATTAACTTAAATCATGGTGAAAATTTTGGAAATATATCAAGCTGTGGTGTATTTTAAGATGTTGAATTAAAAAATGTCACATTCTTTAGAAAAAAAGGATTCATGATTGTGTTATTCAAGGTTTTAAAGAGAGCATTCTTGCAATTTTTTTTCATGGATTGTTAAATAAATATAAATAGGTCTTGAATATAAACACATTTCATAATGAAATTCCTATAGTGTTGATTGTAATCATAAAATGTTTATGCTCTATGATAAATGTTTGGATCATATGCCTATGCAAGGTAGTATGCATACACTCATTATTAATGGTAAGGGTCAACACTTGGTTGAATTACTGAGAATACAACCATTTACACACATGAGACATTCACCATGATGCATACTATAGGATACTTATATAGGTAAGTGCATAATCTATCACTTTATTGACAATCATATGAAGCTAATCTTAGGGATAATATTGTGTATTCAAAACTTATTCAGAAGGAAATTTTAGACTTACCTATTCCTCATTAATTTATTACTATATAATTAAATATATTTTATGGTCATGGGGATCCTCAAACTAAATTTCATGAGTTTTACCTATCTATACCCGATTGTGAATATCACTCTTTGATCATACTGCAATTATTACATAAAAAAATAATATGCAAAGTGTTAGATTGGTTTAAGTCTTTATATAATTGATATTTATAAAAAAATGTGTGGTTTTCAATAAGGTTTACTTGAAAAATTCATCAATAATAATGGACCAAGAGATACATGGCAAAAAATTTAACATTTAAAAAAGGATCCAACAGAATGCATACCCATTTTGTATTTTGTTTCCATTGTCATATGTACTCTTTGATTTATTAACCATGTGATGTTCAAATGCAACAGTGTTTTATCAAAAGCCTCATAACACATTTCATTTATAAGTTGATTACTCAATGATAAAATAAACCATGTAAAAAATTTAAATTATCCAATACATTTGATAATACTAAATTCAACATAAAAATATAATTCAAAACTTTGTTAATCAATTCAAGAGAAAATTATTCAAAAGTTAATCACTACATGAATCTACAAAAATTCAAACTCAAACAACATGAATTTAATGAAGTGTTTACTTGGTTTAATCTTATTAATTGAAGTGAGACTATTTCTACAATTAATGGCATACAGTTCTAGAGCTGTTAAGCTTATGAAAGAATTGTAGGCTCCTAAAAAATAATTTTGTCAAAATCCCAACTACTTGTTAGGAGTGATCATGCATTAACTAATGATCTCCACAAATTTTATCGGTTTGTACCTTACGTGTACCAAAATAGAGTCTACGTAGGCTCTTTATAGGTCTATGTAGCTTTGGTCAACTTGAATTAACCTATTACCTACTGAATCATTTTTTCACGAGGCTTATGTACTTGCACTCTCTCTATGCCTCTATAAAATTAATGAGTTGGCTTGTTGAGTGTGCACATGTTGTGTACTTTATGTGCAACATTCCTTAAAAATTATAGTAGTCCCCTTTAAGTGATGCAATATTACCCTTATACCTAAGATTCTCCTGCATCAGACATCCCAACTAGTTTGAAAAGTGAGCTTCATCTCAAAAATCAAAGTTTGTGAGAGTATGGCCATAACGACCAATCTCTATGAGGTCTAACCATGTTGCATCCTTTTTTACATGACTATTACAGTTTTCTAGGTATTTTTTGAATTTCTTTCCACATGTCTTTTTATGACCCTAGAGTTCAATATGGCCTCTATTTCTTCCTTCTTCCTTCCTAACAATTTCACCTTTCCATCTAGTACCCACACATCTGCTTCTTTTTTTGCTTACTTTTTGTGAAACTCATGTCAATCAACCACTTTGAATATGAGTGATATGTCTAGTTCTTCCGGTAATTGAATTTCATTGGGGTTTGCTAAGAATTTACACAACACTTTACATGGTCCTATATTTTTCATCTTAAGCTTATTATAGGTTCCACTTAGAAATATTTGCCTATGTAAATGCACAAATTCTAAGCCTCCTACCTCAAATTTAGACTTATTTTATTGGAGAGTGCTCTACTCCAAATTTCTTCAGATCTCCTCATGTAGATCCTGCATATATTCTGCATAATCCTCCACTTCCTCACTGTTGTGATTATTAGCTAATATTACTCAACTCTAAAACTCCCTTAGGATTACTTCGAGTCACTATCTAGAAAGTTACTTTCACAATACCCCTATTTACAAGATTGTTTTATGTAAATCTTGCTTGTGCTAATACTAGGTCCCACTGTTTGGGTTCGTCACCTACTAAACATCTGCTAAAATTCCAAAGGATTTTATTTACTACTTCAGTTTGTCCATCTACCTATGGATGATATTTTGAACTAAAACTCAACTTTGTTCCCATTTTTTTCCATAAAGTTCACCAAAAATGTCCTACAAACTTGGTGTCCCTCTCTAACACAATAATGTGTGACAATCCATGCAATATTATTACTTCCCTAAAGAATAGTTTGATAACAAATTTTTCGTGTCACTTGTATTTTTGCACAAAATAAATGCATCATTTTTAAAAACCTATCTACCACAACAAAGATGGAATCATTTCCCATTTGTATTCTTAGCAATCTCAACATGATATCCATGCTTATATCATCCCCGTACTTCCTTAGAATTGATAAGGATTGGTATTAACCCATATTTTGGATTTTTATTTTTACCAGCACAATCCCACTTCAAAGGAAAGAGAGCACTTAAAAGGGGAAGGTGGGTAAAAGATAACTTTTTTTTTATCCATCAAATAAAAAAACTATCGGAAGTAGAAATAAATTTTAAAAAAAAGTAGGTATGAAAATCACCTTCATCAATGATGGGGCTTCACAAAAAATAAAATTTAACTAGTTAATGGAACCCTTTCCAAAATGGTTTGTGCTAAAATAGACCATTGATGAGGGCTCGAGGAGGAACACAAGTGCAAGTGTAAATATTGGACTTATATTATAAAACTAAGAACAATTGCTATTTAGCTTTTGTGAGGGCTTTGGATCCTTGTCTAATAATCAATCAAAGGTTCTTACCAATTGTTAAAGATTAAGTTTGCCTTGAGCTTAAAAAATCACTAATATATTGTAATCATTATAAAAGTCAATCTACAAATAAATAGTTTATAACTTCAACAAATTTTTTGTCGATATTAGTGACCTTGAATATGATTTTGAGTTTTTGAGTTTGACAGTTGCCATTATAATGAAAATGATGCAATTGATGTCAATTAAAAATGTTTCTAATCTCAATGCTAGTGTAGAATGAGTTAGAAATTTTAAGTCTTAAGCATGTGACGTTTGGCTTACAGAAATCCTAATATTTATTATCGATGCATGACCATTGTATAGGAGGATAAAATCAACTATAAGACAAGTCATATTCAAAATCCATTTCAATTAGTGGCCTATGGCTTTCATATTAAAAATAGGTGTCTTAAGAATCTGCTCTCATGATATTATAATTGTAAAAATAGTTGCAGTTATTGCAAAGATATTTTAGGAATAGATATGCAGTGAAATAGACTCATAAATTTCAAAAACTACAAAATTTACACTTATAGAGGAAATCTACTAAATTTGAATATAAAACTAAATTAAACAAATATTTATAGTGGAACTTCTACGCGGTGTGCCCTTTGTAGCCTCCTGTTGTTTTCCACCAGGTGGACACAGAGGGAGAGCTCGGCTTGCCATTTCCCAATGACTGCAAGAAATCCGCCACAATAGCACGCTGTGCAGGGGTGAATTTGCCATACCAAATGAGATGAATATTGAGGATAGCCTTAGTGGTGAGCAGAGGGCCATTGTGACATTTCAGAACAAGAGGCTCCTCTTTCACCAGAGCAGACAGTTTCCTCCAATGACCAAGGGGGCTTGCCCCACCATCCGCTGCTGCTGACAATGCCATCATACACACACACAGCAGCAGTGATCTGTTAACAACGCTTTTGCCCTGTACGACAGCCATCTTAAGCAGGTAGGGTAATGAATGAGGCTGATTTTATGTGGAGAAAATTACAAAACATTAGATGTGAATGTTGTTGTGGGAAGCGATTGGATTAAATAGGCAGAGAGACCCACGAATGAAAACGATTGACAACGGTAATCATGCCGCTGGCCAGCTCATTAACAGTCGTGCAATTTGCAGTGGAGCTATTTCCATTGTTACGCGGTGTGGGCTTTCTAAGAGAGACAACTCCGTTCAGTCTGGACGCCTCCCATTGCGCGTATTTGAAAAATTATCCTACGCTCCGTGTCTTGGACACATATGATGTCCTTTATCGATTTGTGTAACAGGGTGAAAAAATCTTGTTCAGGAATGCTGTCGATTCATTCCAAACTGTTCGGAACAAATTTCCACCGTTAAATTTATTTTATTTTTATTTTTAAATGTGTCTCAGTCGACGGTTCTTGGAAGGAAAGAGCGGGAATAATTAGTGTTGAAAATGTGACAGGTGTGCCTTTTTATATAGTAAATTTTTTATTTATTTTTATTTTTATATATTTTTGGAATCAACTAAAATAAGGTGGTATGGTAGGGATAGTTGCGCAGTGGGAATTTGCTATTCTTGTGTTTGAGGTGGACAAATTAATTTATAATTCATGAACTTAGATATCATGTGATAGAAGATGGCAATGACCATGATCCATGTAAGTGTGGGCAAGTAATATTTGTTATTGTAAAATTGTTTTCAATAGTTAAATTTTAAGCAAAATATGGTAATAAAGAAGATTGATGACAACCATTTTTTGTGTGGTTCGAATCAATTTAGTAAATTTTAATTCACTGATTTTTTATTTATTTTTGTTGTTATATATTTTTGGAGTCAATTAAAATAAGGTGGTATGGTAGGGATAGTTGCGCAGTGGGAATTTGCAATTCTTGTATTTGAGGTGGGCTTTTGGCTTTCGGGCTTTTTCCGTCGGGCAAAAAGCTCGAAAGAATTCCTTCGGACAAAAAGTCCGAAGAAAAGTTCATGTTATTTAGCCATTCGTTCTTTTCCATTTCTTCGGACTTTTTCTCCAAGTGAATTCTTTCGGACAAAAAGTCCGAATGAAGTTTGCCTTAAACATTTTTCCGAGGAAAATCTTCCCGAAAGAATTCTTTCGGCCTCTTGCAGTTAGCCATTTTCCCGAGGGATTTCCAATTTTTGTCTGCTTTTGCTCACTGCCCTCTGTAAGGGCACTTGTTCCTTTGGCTTTGGGGCAGCCCCTTGAACCTACCGATTGAACCAACTTTGGTTCAACGGTTCAATGGTTCAATTGATTCATTCTTTGTTATTTGGCTAAGTCTTTTTAATCTTTTGCACCAAGTGCGTTGAACCAATTGGAAATGACTAAGTGTTAGAAACTTGTTCTTTTGATTGAACTCGCCTGCAGAAGCCTTTTAACCTGTTGAACCTGTTAATCCCTTTACTTAAAAAGCTTGAAAAATGAGGAATTTGAAAGCTCAGAACAAATTTTGAGAAGGGAAGAGAAAAATTTTGGTCTGTGTAGGGCCAAAATAGTCTGTAGGTTGTCCCAAAAATGAGTGACATTTTTTGGGGACAACACATTGAATCTAAAAAATTAAGATTTCATCAAAACTTTAATACAATTACCAGAGCCAAACGCAATCCATGGTACACATAAGTTGCAATATCTTCTAAAAATTTGACTCTAGTAATAATGAATCACTCTAGATGAAATAGGTCAAATGAATTAAAAAAATTAGATGCTAATGACTGATATTATGTTAAAGCATTCACTGAACTTATACAATTTCATTTTTGCAAGAGAATAAATTCTACACCTCCATAATGCCCATGATGCACAATTTGTGTAGGAGACTATACTCTTTCATTGTGCTTTCCCTAGAGACTAACCAAAAGTAAATATTTTCCTTATAAAAGAGCTTAGTCAACCAAGTTGAATCCCATATCTTGATCACTCTCCTCCTTGGGCTCCTCTTATTGGACACAACATTACCACGATTGGAAGGAGTTGTAGCAACAACTGTTACAACACCTCCACCACTTGTACAATAAAAAGTTATTTTTTAATATCAAAGATTGACCCACTTTTACATAATTTAAATATTTGTTCCATTTAATTTTCTAGAATAAAATGAAAGGGAACGTAGATAAACCACTTACATGATATAAATCAAACTTGCTAAAGTAAACTAGGTTAGTGGCATAGGCTTACGTAATCCAACACGGAGAATAAGGTCCTCCATTTTTTTCTTCTCCAACAACTTGGCAAAAAAACTAGGCCAACAAGACTCAGTTCACACATTTTCAACCTTCACCAATGTGGTGATCTTGTCAGCCTATTAAGATAAGTACATAACTTTATCAACTGGTCATAAGAAGGGCAATGTTGAATAGATAACCATCATCAAAATTTTACATTGGAGGTAGGGTTGATAGTCAAATTTAGTACTTGAATTGTTACCGCCCATACATCAATTATTTGAGCCAACTGAGGCATTCTTCATTATATAGATTTACACTATTCTATGCAACACAAATTTACACAAATTTAGTGTTCACTATTTAAGGTCTTCTCAAAATTTTGCTAAACATCCTATATTGCCTTCGATATTTTTAAATCATACTTAGCGTAAATATGGATCAAATGTAACCCAACCAAGGCTAACATTAAATTGGCACAAATTCCAAGTGTATGCAATGGTACAAAATTATGTAATGAATATTGTTTAAATTAGTTCAAATAACTAGTATATATGGCATTCAATGTATATATGCATTATATATAATAGATTTGTGGAATTTGAAATTGTCTACAAAGCAAAGGCCACACTAAAAATGTGTTCAAGGCCATGTACTACTTCTAAAGCTTCACTACCACTATTACATGGAATAAAAGATAGAGATACTTGACAAGTAGTTAGTCGACACAGCAATTGCCCATATATTTTGAAAATGAGAGTAGAATAACTACAATAGATCATAAGCATTTTGCTATGACATTATTTCTAATTTTAGAGTGGATTTAACGAGCACACTGAACCCTGAGAGACATATTTTACAGGCAATGAAAATTAGCAAGCTACTTTTAGTTGTAAGCATAACATGTGATAGGGTCAAAATGCATAATAAATAAGTGAGAATGCTAGTAGATTCAAAGGCATTGTTGAAGCTGAGACAAGTTAAGTATGCATAGGAAAATATGAAGTATGTATTGATCAAACTCTTTGATTTGGATAAAGAACTTACTCTAGTAAGTAATTAACTATAATGGAGCTTAATTGCCTCTCAATTGATGGTATTGTACCTGATTGTGTAGCTTGTTCTAGCTCTTGCCAACACTAGACAATAATACCATGGATCAAAGAAAATCTCTCCAAATGGGAATTCTCACAATGGTTAAAAAAACCATTAACCATCAGATGCCAAGTTGTCAAATTTTTCATTTGTTATTTCCTCACATCGAATGGTTGAAACCATCCCTTGCAAGAAACATTTAATATCTTGTAACTCCTTTGGTGAGGCTAGAAGCATAGAAGCAGAACATAAGAGAGTGTTGAATATAAAAATCATGCTAAAAACCTTATGAATAGGTAAGTCGAGGTATTTATTCTCTCTGATAAATTTCTAGATATCTTTTGAACTGAAATGAAATGCTGAGGTGGGAACATCTCCTATTATGTGACCTGTAAGCCCACCTGGTACAATGGAGTTGAAAAATTGTTATCTTAGCAGTGAAACCTACAAAAAACAAAGTGCAATATTATTTCTTTTGAAGTTATTTTGGAATGCAAATGTAATAGAATACTTATTCTATTTCAAGTGTAATTCATCTGTTGTGATGAAAAAAATTGTTAAAATAAAAAAAATTAGAAGATCATCACCAACCATTTTAATATGTATCAAATAAACTGTTGGAGTGTTCTTTCTCATAGTCTTATCCACTTGACTTTTTCACATAGAGATACATTTTTTTAGAGTATTGTGTACTTTTTGTGCAAAACATGCCAAACTAGACAAGGAAAGAAAAATAGTGCTTAAACGTAAAATCCATGCAAAATTTGTGCTTTCTCTAATTTTAAGAATGGAACAAATCACTTTGGTTTGGTGTGACATCATAGAAATAAATATACTCGAGACGAGTGAAGATCAAACCAAATCATTCGTAGAACCAAAGAGTTCAAGGTCATTAATAAGATTATAATCTCGTAAGATTGCCAAAAATTGATGACTATACAAATGATTAAATGTTTTGTGTACAAATATTTTGGATATTATAAGTGTTACCTTAGTAGAATACTCATTTCAAAATTGATGAAATGCATATGACATGTCTAAGAATATTTTTACTTCTTAGTGCTTAAATTAAAAGAAATGAGTCAATAATTGAATCCAGACACAGTCAAATGAAGGAAATGCCTTAAAATCTACAAAGGAGCTGATAAAGATTCTCCACAAAAAGAGTGATCATTGTCCAAATAACTTTAGCTTATTTCACTTAATAACAATAGTGCAACTAATGCATAGCATTGACGATTCCAACTTTCTTCAACAAGCGGGATTACCCCAGGGGTCTATGATATGGAATAAAATGCTAAAAAGTAGAAGTCTTCTCAAACAGGGAATTAGGTGGAAGCTTGAAAATGGCTGGCAGATTAAATTCTGGGAGGATAATTGGTTAAGGGACAAGCCTCTTATCTCCCAAGGAAACTATGGAGAAATTATAGACCTGACTACTCAGTTCTTTGGTGATAGGGTTAGTGATTATATGGAAAATAACAAAGGGATAAGGAGCTGGAAAAACCTTTTGGATTGATGTGTGCACAGGCTTGAGCTTATCCCAAGAATTTGAGATATCCAACAATGTGTTTAGGAGATCAAAATCCCGCTCTTCCCTTGGGAGGATGAACAATACTGGTGGCCGGATAAGAATGGATCATTCTCTGTCAAATCTGCCTATCATCTGCTTACACCTGAAGCTCATAATAAGGAGGTATGGAAAAATGTTTGGAATCATAAACTCATTCCAAAGATTAACTTGTTTAGGTGGGCTGTTGTCCATAACAAAATCCTTACTCAAGACAACCTTCAAAAGAGGGGGTTTACTTTGGTCAACAGATGTTTTCTGTGTGGTTCTAGAGAAGAATTAGTTTCACACCTATTCATACATTGTGAGTTTACCCGAGATTTATGGGGAAAAATACTTAACAACTTTGGCATTGAATGGGTTTGCAATTCAGACCTTAAAGAAGTAATTCTCAGCTGGAACTCAACCTTCTCACATCCCTGGATTAAGGAACTATGGAAGCAAGCTCTACCATGCTTGAGCTGGACTTTATGGAAAGAGCGAAATCACAAAATTTTCAGGGACACTGCTAGAAATGTTGCTCAGGTGTTTAACTCCTTTGCTAGGACCATCTTGGAAAGTGTTACAACAGCGCATATTAGTGTTGCGGAGAAACCCCTATCTGAATTTGAAAGTTAAATTGCTACCAAATGGAAGGTTTTAAACCTTATCCCTGGGTATGATAATTAAAATTCTTCAGAGAATTCATACTAAATAGATACCACCTAAACCCAATTGGATGAAACTCAATTTTGATGGGGCATCCAATTTGAGTGGTAAAGCCAGTGGAGGAGGAATAATAAGAAATGAAAAAGGAGGGATGTCTGTTGTCTATGCTGGTGGCATGGGTTGCTAGAGCAATAACTATGCTGAAGCTATGGCCTTACTTTGGGGATTAAAGTTAGCTATATCCCTAGGAATCAAAAATTTGAATATTCAGGAAGATTCTAAGTTGATCATAGATGCCGTTAATAAAGCATCTAATGTTGGTATCCATCTAAAAGACATCATTACGGACATCCAGTTTCTTTTACAAAAGTTTTCTGAAGTTGAGATTACCCACACCTACAGAGAAGGTAACAAAGTCACTGATGCTTGTGCCAACCTTGGTCAGCAATTCTCAGGATGGAGGGTATGGCGACAAGGGGCTCATATACCCCAAAACATTAGAGAGATCATTCAGAAGGAGATGACGGAGCATGAATGATGCACATTGATGATGAAGATAGCTTTCGAAGGCGGTCCACGTGGAGAAGGCCATTGCTGATCATGAAGCGGTGGGTAATCCAGGGAATGCTAACAATGCAGACAATGAGAATCTTAAGGATCTTGTTAATTCTATAGTTATGTAGTTTCATCCTTTCTGACTCTGGTCTTTCCAGTGTTTTGTTTTGCTTTTATCTTTGTTTCTTGGCTGTGCCATTGGTTCGGTGCTGGCATCTTTTGTTTGCCAGCCTTCCTGTCTTTTTTGACTGTATAGGGTTTGGCCCCTGGTTTGCCGCCTTAATTAATAAAAAACAATAGTGCAACTAATAGATTTTTTTTGAAGTATTTCAAAGCAATTATGAGATGTACAACACACAACTGATCAGCCAAACATCTCTCACATTTCAACCATGACAACATTACCAAATACAGCTTCACTAAAGACACATTCATTTAAAGGAAAAATCATGTTATGTTCAATAGAATAACTATGATTCTACTATTGTAGTTCTAGTATATAAACAAGAACTTCAACAATTGGTAGATTTACCTAATCATTGAACTGCTCTTCCTTCTTTTCATAACTAGAAAAAGTCATCACGTCTACCTATGTTACCAAAAAATAGATGCACCTATCCAAAGAATAGAGTGGAATTACTAGTAATAAAAGACTAAACTAAGGAAAAAAGTAATCTTGCAAGAGCCTGAAATGTATGGAACAAAAACATAAGGGGTAGAAACTATATATGCTTAAAATAAATAATTAAAAAAACTTATTACATGTTAGTGATGACAAAGCAAAATCTTTAAAAATGTAAGAAAATAAGACGGTTTTGTTCTGAAATTAAAGCTAATAATGCAAGGAATCAATTACCACCAAAGAACATAACATGGATTGTGAAAAATTAGCCTTTTTTATCCTCCCCAATCTTGCGAGTGACAGCCTATTGAATCAAGGTTTGTTTGTGAGGGTTTTAGGTTGAAATATCAAACAAGCGCTACAAACCCCTAAATCTAAATTCTCAAGGCTTGAATCAAGTAAACACAACAAAAATCACATGCCTGCCTAATCTGGTAAACATTTAAACTAATTAATGCATTTATTACAATGCAAAATGAAATACAGTATAGAAAACAAAAGATCTTACCTTCAAATTCTTAACCGAGGTTTTACAACAAAAAACACTAAGCTTTTCTCCAACCCTTCTAGCTTTTCCAAACTCAGCAAATAATAGCAAGCTCCCTAGACATCTAGATATTTATAACCCATGCCATGTTTCTTAATGAAGCAGCCCAACATTCGATGAAAAATCTTTAAACCAAGTAGCCCACATCGCCCGAACAAGTACAACAATAAATGGACACCTGTGGAAACTTGTCCTCTGGCAATCACATTGAAATTACTTCAATTTCCCAATAAAAAGGTAAAAACAAAATAGTCGCTTCAATTTACCAATTAAAATATAATTAAACCAAAAAACCTTTAGTAGGAAAATAATCGTAGTTTAACTCATCACTACAAATCATCATAATGATGATAGTAAACATATGATAAAAGCTCATGGCAATGGCTGAGCTGTTAAATGGAGATTACCATCAAAACCAACCTATATTGCCTAAACAAATGCAGTATTAAATACTAGATCATACCACCTTATATAAACCTGACCTCTACTTGCACAAGGAAAAAATGAGTGGACCAGTACTAGACATATACAATAGCATAGTTTTGTGTGTGTCTGTATGATTCTTTGTAAATTCATATTGCTGAGACCAGATAATTTAGAGAAGCAAATTCTAGTATGAAAAGATTCTTTTGAAGAGAAATTGAAAATTATTTCAAGTTGTTGATTCTTGATACTAGTTCAAAAAATAAAAGATTAAACTTTTCTTAGATTAATTGCCCAAAGAGGGATTATACATGGAATTATAGCAAGCTTCTTCAAACATCTAGATATTTATAACCCCATGACATTTTACTTAATGAAGCAACCTAGAATTTAATATGAAATATTCAAACTAGATAGCCCACATTACTTGAACAAATGCAAGAATAAATGGACCCCTTTACAAACTCCTCCTTCGTCTTTCGTATGATTAATGTCCAACCTCGATCAAAGTGAAGCCATCCATAACATAAAAAAATTAAGCTAATCAAAGTCCACCAAATATTATTATTTTATCTACCCATTAAAAAAACTTGTTACTTCACTTTGTAAAAGAATTAATATTTCTATTGCATAATAATCAACAAAATCTAATTTTTTAGCAAATTTAGGAATAATTCCAAGATAAAGCGTATTGGTTCCTAGATTTGCCCTCTAGGACTAAGCGAAATGGTTTAAAAGGTATTGATCTGAGACTAGATGGCTAGTTTGGAGTGTAAGAAAATGTTATAGTCTCTAAATTATTTATCTCAACATTTTTAAAAAAGAGTTTGCAAGCAAATTATTAAATAACAATAGTTCATTGGTTATGCAATTTTATTTATCCAATATTGAACTTGAAGTGAGGCAGGTTATTCAAGATTTTAAATGCCTTACCTTTTTAATCAAAGCATATTGGTTCCTAGATTTGCCCTTTAGGACTAAGCGAAATGGTTTCAAATGTATTGATCTGAGACTAGATGGCTAAATTGGAGTGTAAGAAAATGTTATAGTCTCTAAATTATTTATCTCATCATTTTAAAAAAAGAGTTTGCAAGCAAATTGTTCAATAAAAATAGTTCATTGGTTATGCAAGTTTAGTTGTCCAATATTGATTTTGAAGTGAGGCAAGTTGTGGATGCAATAACATAATTTGTAGTAGAGGTAACCTGCATGTTAACAATAGATGACTCAATTCTCATGAAATACATACATAGAGAAAAAACATTGTGATATACTTCTTTAAGAAGAAGAATATAAGAAACATTGAATCTAAAAGAGAACCATGACATTCACATTAGCCATCTTTCTTTTCATAAGAATTGAACAAGACACAACAAAAGGGGAAATAAGATACCAATAGATCAAAGTCTTGTTCTTTGGGTGATTTCTCATCTATAAGAGGGCCTTACTCTAGGTCAATAAGATGAGATTGATTTTATAGATATAAATATACCTAAAAACATAAGACATAGATATGTATCTCATGGTAAAATTATGGTCAAATACAATAAACATGAGAAAATATATTCATATGTAAATGTTCAATTAAAAAAAATCAACAAATTTTTCTAATACATAATAATCAAAAGGTTCTTGCAGTAAACTAACAAGTCCACAAAACAAAAATATGCTCCATGCTAATAAAACATTCATACTTTCTTGAATGTTAAATTATAATTTCAATTATTAAATATGTTTATTATTTTTATTGAGTAAATGTGTTGCTTAATATTAAATGTGACTTGGGTTATCAAATTTTGAATATAAAAGAGTATTGACAGTACATATATGACCTATTTGATGTGAATTATTATATGTATACATGAAGCTAATTGGTGCAAGATACCATCTAAAAGTATAGAAGCCTATTATTGGTAAAAGATAAATTGCACGAATAAATAATTAATTTATTAATGGGAAAAATAAATAAATAAAGAATGACGGTCGCTAGACTCCACAACCCGTATAAAGAATTGTTAATGTACAAATCCGGAGAGGGTTTTAGAGCAAAGTTTTGCAGGAGCGCGAGGAAGGATCCCACATAGCCGGGAGTAGGAACGTCCGGCCGTTCAGCCCGTGGGCGTTGTAGCTGGCCCCTGTCGTTGAATCCACCAAGAGTTGGCCAGGGAAGCCCGGATAGGCCCCCTTCCCATACACGCCAGTACACGCTGACACCGCCTCCAACGGAGCACCCGCCTGTCCTTGGAAGTAGCCTGTGTTGAACGGGTTCGTCAGTGCTCCTGCAACGCTCGCCGCAATGTTGATCACCATCCCGTCGATGCCCACGTCACCGTTGGGCGGCAGAAGAGGAGGGGTCTGAGGACCATACAGAGGCTGATGAAACGGCCATGCGCATTGCCCCGGGCACTGACTCGCTGAGTTGCCCACCCACGCGTATGCATATGGGACACCCTTTGCGCTGGCACCGACACTGGCGTGGAATCCACAGGAACTCCTGCAGAAGTTCTCCACCATTACATCCTCCGATGTCAGCACCAAATACAACTCTGCTCCACCATTGCCATTGCTTGCCGGCAGAGCTCCGGATTCGATACCACTCTTCACCAACGCAGCAATGTCACTTCTTTTCAAGGACCTGCCCATGGAATATCCTTCATCCAGCTTCTGTTTCCCTAAGGATACCGCTGGCTTGGCGTTGGCGTTGGCGTTGGAGTGGGCAGAGCCTTTGTAGCCCTCTGTTGTTTTCCACCAGGTGGACACAGAGGGAGAGCCTGGATTGCTATTTCTCAATGGGTCCAATGACTGCACGAAATCTGCCACAATAGCACGCTGTGGAGGTGTAAATTCGCCATACCAAATGAGATGAATATTGACGATGGCCTTAGTGGTGAGCAGAGGGCCATTGTGATATTTCAGAACAAGAGGCTCCTCTTTCACCAGAGCAGACAGCTTCCTCGAATGCGCCCCACCATCCACTGCTGCGGACAACGCCAACATACACATACACAGCACCAGTAATCTGTTAACAACGATTTCGCCCCGTAAGACAGCCATCTTAAGCAGGCAGGGTACCTAACGAATGAGGCTGATTTTATGAAATAGCCAATGTAATAGAGAGGAGAAAATTACCAAATATTAGATGTGAATGGTGCTGTGGGAAGCGATTGGATTAAATAGGCAGAGCGACCCACGAATGAAAATGACTGACAACGGTAATCAAGCCGCTGGCCAGCTCGTTACCAGATGAGCAATTTGCTGGACCTTCCGGGATATTTCCATTTTTCGCTCTACGCGTTGTGGAGATGCAACAACTCCGTTCCGTCTGGATGCCTCCCATTGCGCGTGTTTGAAAGATTATCCTATGACTATCCTCCGTTCCGTCTTGTACACACATGATATCCTTTATCGATTTGTGTAAAAGGGAGAACAAAAGCTTGTGCAAGAACGATGTCGATTGATTCCAAACTATTCGGAACAAATCTCCACCGTTCAGCTCTTTATCTCGGTCGACGATTCTTGGAAGGAAAGAGCAGGAATAATTAACGCTGAGATGTGTTTGCGTGCCGAATATTTATGTCGTTGGTAACGGGACAACTTGTTAGCTTTAAATGAATGAAAAGATTTTAAAAACATCTTGGTCTCGAAGACCTCAGCTTTACAGTTGTAATAAATTTATTATTATTATTATTTAAAGATATATATGATTTTGGTGGGATTATTATTTTTATATGTTTTTGATCAAAATTTTAATCGGATTGGAATATAATTGGGAGCTTGGATTTCTAAGAATGTAAGTTTTAGAATTACTAACAATCACAATCAATTTAGGAATACCAATGAACAATCATAAACAGTTTGATAATACCATCGACGACCATAACCGATCTAATACCAATGATCGTCCATAATCGACCTCTAATACCATCCGAGATTTGAAGTTCTGTTACACAATCGAGAGCCCAAATCCCCAAATATGCAAGTACCAAAATTACCAACAATAGTCACAACCGGTCAAAATTCTCAAGATGCAAGTATCAAAATTACCAACAAATAAAACTGACGTAAAACCAATGATTGGTTATAACCAACCTCCAATACCATCTGAGATTTGAAGGTCTAGAACACAATCAAGAGCCTAGATCTCCAAATATGCAAGTTCCAAAATTACCAACGATCACAACCGGTCTAGATCCCCAAGTATGCAAGTCCTAGAATTACCAACAATGGTCACAACCGACCTAGGAATACCAATAAACGACCATAATTGACTTGAGAATACCATCAATGACCAAAACCAACCTAATACCAACGATCGACCATAACCGATGTCCAATACCGTTTGAGATTTGAAGGTCTAGAACACAATTGAGAGCACAAATCTCCAAATATGCAAGTACCAAAATTACCAATAGTCACAACCAGTACATATCCCTAAGTATGCATATACCAGAATTACTAACAATGGTCACAACTGATCTAATACCAACGATCGGCCATAACCGGTCTCCAATACAATTTAAGATTTGAAGGGTCTGGAACACAATCAAGAGCCCCAGATCCCCAAGTATGCAAGTACTAGAATTACCAACAGTCACAACCGATCCAAATCCCCAAATATACAAGTACAAGAATTACCAACAGTCACAACCGACTTAAGAATACCAATGAATGACCATAACCGACGTAAAAATACCATCAACAACCACAACCGACCTAATACCAACAATTGACCACAACTGACCTCAAATACCATTTGAGATTTGAACTTCGATGATGCTTGTAGCAACCAAATCATTTTACCAACTCATCTACATCTTATCAATATATATTTTTTTAATTTAATATAAAAATTGTTTTATAAATTTTATAAAAAAATGATTTAATCTAAAATCTTTTAAATTCAAATTCATAACTTCAAATTATAATCAAAATTAAAATTGAAGTTTCCTTGACTTTTTTTGAAGACTTCAAAAATGTCTTAAATGTGTAATTATAAAATCACTACTTAAAAGCATTTTTTAAACGCTGCTGTTATTAGTTCGGGACGGTAGACTAAAACCATAAATTTGCTTTAACTATCGATTCAATTGTGTTTGTTGGACTAATCAAAATGCATTATATTCCGTGCATGAAATACCTTACTTTTTTACAAAAGTTAAGTCGCAGAATTGTTAAATTTTTTTTTTAACTCTATATACACATATGTATACATATATTTGTTTTCATTCGCTGGGATCATTTAAATGTTATTACAAAGCAAATTGATGATGTGATGAATAGTGTTCATCTATCAACATCAGAATAAATGGAAACAATTACAGTGGGCACAAAGCAATGACACATCAACTTTAGATTGCAACAACAAATTTAGCTGATGTCATGGACATGGTGCACAGGTCTCAAGAACCGTAGTCAAATTATTTGTCCTACTTTTTTTTGGCATTTTAATTGTTGTGGTATTATTTGTAGGGCATTGCAGAAAGGAAATCTAGTGAAAAAAAGGAGCCATCGCAGGGGATTCAACAAGCTTACTGTCAAAACTCTGCGAGTAATATCAATACCCACAACTGGTGTTTTGTGCATGTAAAATTTCATGGACTTTAGATGTCCCTCATATACCCTGTTATGGCGCCCAACATGGTGCCAAATTTGCTTTTAGCTTGGTTGCTGTGACAAGCTCCTCGTATGATATCCATGGATGCTCCACCTTTTGAAGAATTTTAAGACTTGCTCAACCTAGGTTTTTTGGTCATGGATAGTAGGCCGGGCAGTCGAATCCCCAGGGGTAATGGAACCCCTAACCAAACCTTCCTGCCTCTTGCTACTTTGTACTGTAGAACCTGCACTCAAACCAAATATCTAGGTAAAGGCATTCGAGAGCAATGAAACCGCTGCAACAACATATAAAAAAAATGATAAGTTTACTTCCTAAAAAAAAATGAAACTTAGTAAATAAACTAGCTTCCCCTGAGCACATTTATTTATTCATGTAAGACTTTCTCGTGGTCTGGTATCCAGTTAGTTGGAAAGGGAGTGTAGTCAGTTGTAGGTATCAAATAACTATTAGAAAATCAATGCTAATAATGGCATCTACAAGCCCCATTATTAAAAGATCATTGTATTCTGGTATGTGCCCTTCTCTCCTTTTCAAGAGATGGCTGAGATTGCGAGAGGTAATCTTGTAAACCTTGGCTCGAGAGGGGAGCTTATACTTGGTAGCGTAGAGCTTTGCAAGAGATCCCCGAATAATATAGGAGCAAAATCTAGTAGCTTTCTTGCGATTGTCTACATATCCATACCATTCTGTCATTGTCTCAAGAAGCTTATTCACTTGTAAATTATTGTGCGACTGAGTCGCGTGAATCATTCGATAGCAAGGTTGTGGATCAAGATCCCTATCACCCTTAACAAATTTTAGTTTTTGAAATTGACGAATACGCTACTGCAAGCTGGTAGTTACAGCATAACGGTAAGATCAAAATATGTTGTATGAAAAAATAAGAATAATTTAGAAATGACAAAACAATATTAAATTACCATTTACTAATGAACCTAGAATAAGGTGCAATGCTAAAACCAAAAATAAAAAATAAACATCTGATGATTAAAAATGCCCTATATAGAATATATAATCTAATTTTATATGTTATGTTCCTTCCATATAACATCAGTACTTGGAGGCCGATAAAACTCAGAAATCTTCTCTTCCATCCACTGCTCTAATTCATTAGACATATATTCACAAGAAGCGGGATCAACACTACATACTGACCACTGGTCTAATTCATTAAGACATATATTCACAAGAAGCTCATTAAGACATATATTCACAAGAAGCGGGATCAACACTACGTGTTCACCACCGCCTTGCATTTGTCTTTCTGGGAGCTGTCCCTTCCAACTGTGAGCTGCTTCCAATTAAAATACTAATATTATTTCCTTTATAAATTGTTAATACAGAGTTTCGATATTTAATGAGCCTCGTCAAAAAGATATTTGTAAATTTAAAGTGCATGCCATTTATATTTATATCACTGATAGCATTATGAGCACGTAAGTATTTAAAATTGAACACAAAAATTCACTTTTAGTCCCTTGGGACTTATGCAACAGTCGGTGGTCACATGAATCCGTTAGGCTTTATAGCAACTATACAATAATCAAAACAATTTAGCCCTCTTTTAAGTCACACGGTACATGGTATAACGTGACATCATTATTAAAACAACTACAAGGATATATGCACAATTATATCTCAGAGCTGTTGGTCACCATATTTAAAACACCTACAAATCATCTTGTAAATCTAAAACAGATCTAGGAATATAAACTATTATATATAATAATATACAATAAAAATGTAATAATAATATTATTAATTTATATATAAAATAATTGAGTAAATAGTTTACAAATAAAATTATGAAGTTACAATATATAATATAACAAATATTATATTAAAAAAAAATTATAATATGTAAAAGATTAAAATTATTTGTAATATTGTATACTTTGTATAATATATAATTTATTATTATTATTATTATTTTTCATACAAAATTAATTATTGATTGTAAATATATAATACAATCTTTGTAGTATATTATAATATTATTTATAATATACTATAAAAAAAAAAGTTTAATTTAAAATATATATGTTAGAATATATAGACAACAATCAGAAATCATCATTTCCTTATTTATATTTCTCAATGTACTTGAGGGTGGTCTTAGATAGTTGAGTGATTTTTGTATAATTGATTCCTTTCACGCTGAGATGAAAAAGATAGATATTCTTCCTGATATCATCACTTATAACACCATCATTAAGGATTTGTGTAAATGGACCCTAAAATGACACAAGATAGATTTCTTCCGGATATTATAACTTATATTACCTTGCTTAATTGTCTCTACAAGGTGAATATGGAAGATGAAGCTCTCAAGTGAGTAGCTACAATGAGGTTGTCTATCTTTTAGGTTAAAAATATTGTTTCGATGTGGATGATTAAGAAAACTTTTTTTTTTGTTGATGCATTAAACGACATTAATTATTATTATTTTATAATGCTAAGAAAATTTATTTTGTAACTGAAATTATTTATTTTTACTACATATATTTTAGAAGTATAGGTGCTTCAAATTCAAGAGGGTCAGTAACATAATTGATCTTATTTTATCTCAAGTCCAAGTTTGCTTTCACTGTTCTTGATCACCTTCTAATCTTTAATCTGTAATTATCAGATAGGTTTACCTATTTCTTAATGCATTTATTACAATTTACTTTAAATCCATAAAAAAATAAATATTCTTCTATATGATGTAAGTTAACTCTCAATTAAACTAGAAGATTGGTTCAAAAAACTATATATATTAAATTTTTATTTCAATATCTATGAAAAGTCTTTGATTTGCATTAGACAGGTAAATAGTATATTACTTTTCTTTAAAAGAATTTACTAATTTTTTAAATTTGATATGATACTTCAAAAAAGTTTTGGAGTCTTTTCTAATTACCTTGGATGGACCCTAGTTATTCTACATATATTAGTGGTCTCTCGAATTTAAAAAATCCAAATATTTTATCTTTTACTAAAAGTTTAACTTGCTTACCAGATCTCCTGAATCTTAATATATCTATTTAGGATCTATAAGAGCTAATTTTATCCATAGTAATTGCATGCAGATTTTGATATCTAGTTTTCTTAAAAAAGGAAAAAATTATCAAATACCATAGTCCTTGGTGCTAAAACTAGCGACTGTTTGACTCGTTCGCAATAGGCTTGTGATTGTTTTAGAAAATATTTTTGAACTTTTATGTTGTCTTGGATTTAAATTGTGTCTGATTTACTTAGCATTGTAAAATGGATTCGAAAAATGTAAAACAAAAAATAATGCACATTTATAGTAATCATTTAATTGTTGATGTCGAAGAATACAAGCCACTATCAAGAACTCAATGCAATAACATAGATGACACTTTAGAAAAATAAAATGTTTTTAGAATTTTGAATTTTGAATATAATGTGGGTTATTGCTTGTTTGATGCATTTCAAATGCTATTGCACTTCCCATACACATCAATATCGATGTGTGCTAGAATTATATAACATTTCCTTAGCTGCTTAAAAATAAATGACACCCATGCACTAAGATATTCTGCATTATAATTAGATCCTAGAGAGTAGTATAGATTGCACCAAATAGAAGACACTGAAACATATTTCTGTCAAATGTAAATTTTTGCAACTTTATGCATAGCCAATGGTGAGCACGGTCTATGGGGTGATAATTTCTACATAAACTGGCTTTCTAGATGGCTAAATATTTCCATTTGTGATTGGTCTTTGACAAAAAAACATAAATACTTTTATTTCAATGAAAATGGTCCTACCCCTCAATATTGCATACTATTTCATGACCAAAATCTAGTCTATGACAATTACGAACCATTGTATTATACAAAAATGAACAATTATCAAACCCCCCAGTAGGAACCTCACTATTAACAACTTGCTCTATGCTTTCTCTTTATTGGCAGATGAATGCTAGAAAAATGGAATCATGTAAACTATTTAGAATGATGGAAACCACATCTTGTTGTCGTGATAGCATCTTTAGCTCTATTTGCTATTTGACAAAAAATGCTTTTGACATACGCTCCTTGCTTCGCTATTCAATGCAATATTTTTGTAATGCATTTATTGCTGGAGATAAAAAGGCACACACTTATTTGAAAAATAATCTAATAGACTTTGTAATAAAAAAAATATCTACTATTGCAAATTGGCAAGCATACATTGTACAAATGGGTTTTATCTATGAAAAAGGTGGAATAGAAGGAAACAAATTCACCATCCAATGGCTTTAAAATGTGTTAAACATAAGCATTCACCTATGGTCATCCAAAACTCAACAAATTCTAAAGACCTACAATGCCTCTACTCAGTCAAAATATTTATATAACATTATTTTATTTTAAATAGATACAACCCATGTACATTATGAACCATTAACAACTTGAGAAAATAATGAATCAAGAACTAATATCATTGTTTATTGCATAGAAACATCCCAAGAACAAAACAAACTCTCTTTGCACCAAATAAAGAACATTGCACATTTAAAAAAGTGAGAATATTTGAACTACAACCCATTAATAAAAGACAAGAATATAAAGCTGCAATTTGACACTACTAATACTAAAATGCAACCACCATTACATGGACCTATTGTCTCTTTACATCGATTAAAGTGCAAGGCACGAACCAAAAAAAATCAAAGGAAGGGTATTAAGATCAACACCAATAAACAAATTTAATGAACAAATTGCAGGCAAACTAGTCCATGTTTGTAAACAACTACAATTTAACCACAATATGAGGCCTTTTATTCAGTCTGAAAAGGAAACTTGTAAAAGGTTAATGCCAAACACAAAATCAATTCTAAAAAATAAATAAAAAAATGTGGTATATAATCAATCATTGAAAAATGGAAAACTTCCAACATTTGCAACACTTGTTAATATTAGAATAAACAAACAACTACAATTTTTAAGCATGTTATCAGATCTTGAAGAAAGAATCATTGCACTTATAATTGCATTTGTGCAAATAATATGTTTACCATGATATGATAATTAGGACCTCCAACATTTTTCTTGACTTTTACAAGTGTTGAACATTCTTGATAGCCATTAACTAGTGCATTGAAACAATTATATCTAAAACATCATAAAAACTCAAATTCATAGCTGAAACAATTGAATATATCAAATGACATTTATTTTCTTTAAAAAATAGATCTAGTCACTTGTACACATTATTATAGACATCATATCAATGCATTAAAACAAATGTTATGTGAAGACAAATCATTTATGAGTAAAATCATAGACTAATTTTACATAAAAGAATTCCAACGTAGAGGAAATTCCCATGATCATTATCTATTTTGGATAAAAAATGCACTGGTATATGGAAATGATTAGAATTCAGAAATATCACATTTTATAAGAAAATACATAACTTGTAACACTGATATCTTGAAAAGTGACTTGAAAAAATTACATACACACCATCAGACTAGTAGCTTTAGAAAAAAGAAAGATAAAAAATGTAGATACAATTTCCCCCAACTACCAATGAAACAAACAACAAGACTTGAGTCATGTCAAACAAAAAACAAACTTGCAATGTCAATATTAAAACAAACTTGTTGTTAAGCACCAAACATTATAATGCTTCATATGACTTTCACATCTTCCTACACGATCTTAAAATAGACGAGACTCAATACATAACAATAATACAAAATACACTAGAAAAACCCACCATTTTTATTGCATGCAAACCATCTCAAGTGTGGAGTAACAGTTTCATAATAAATATGCCATAGTTATGGCAAGCCAACATAGATGCATAATTTTTTTAAAATGCACATGTTGCATCAACATATTGTACTTCATATATGACAAAAGGCAACCAAAAAATTACTCATGCTTTTAAAACAATACATAGACAACATGCAACACCAAATATAGATGCCATTCAGATGTTACATACACTTTAGAATGCAATGTTAAACTATCAATAAATGTTTGCACAACAAGTTGTTCACTTAGTCTTATCATTGCCATTGAGTCATTGCTCAAGAACATGTGCCTTCATAAACACATCTTATCTTGATGAATGAATATTTATTGTAAAATCTCCATTTCTCTTAAGATAAGAACAAGATGAATCCAAAAATGTCATGTGCAAATCTATCATAAACTATTACATTGTTTGTAATGCAACTATATATTATATTTGTCTAGTTAAATTTGTTTCAAAGTACCAAAAAAATGGTAAGCCATTGGAAAAAAAAGGCCACAAGTTATATGCTTTATTAATTATAATAAGCATCTTGACCTTGAAAATCATTGCCATGAATGGTTGTTATTATATGTGAAATTTAAAAATAATAAAAATAGTTTAAAACAAAACTTTAAAATATGGAGAGGTGTACAATTTTCAAATCAAGACCATATTACAAAATGAGTTCAAGTTCAATCATAACACCAATCGTATGTAGGGAAATGTGCAAGATGCTATGTCCCAGCTTGAACTTGATACTGAAATCAAAAGCAAGACAACATTCCATTTTAGCATAAGCAAATCTATAGAAGGTTGCATATAATGCAGGTGGCATAACACTGCATTGTACTTTTTCATTGCCTTTTAAGAAATCATAACTTATTCCACTAAGCAATGAATTACTTGATTGTCTAAACATTATAATCAATTAAATTTAGTGCTAATTGATGAAATCTCACTTGTAGGAGCAAGAATGTTATATTATATTGATAAGTGTTTGTGTGACATAAAGCAATTGCCAACCATGAATTTTGGTAACATTGACATGATCTTCTATGGAGAATTCTACCAAGCTCAACCTATAAATGATTTCCTTAAATTTGAACACCCAAAAATGAATAAAGAAATAGTCTCATATGTTTTTTGGTAAGAAAATGTGAAATGTTACCAGCTACACCAAACTATGCGACAAAAGGATCAAAATTTTATCATTGTTCTAAATAGAATATATACATGCTCACATATAAAAGAGCATAATAGAGCAGTGTAATAAGGATTGAGGTGATCAAGTGTTGGTATCAATGGTTTCAATCCAGTATTCAAAGTTGCTCTAGGTGAGAAGAAATATGCCACAAAAAATAATAACATCAATAATTTCCCTAGCCATCCCATAACGAATATCCCCCCAATGTTACTAAGCATAAAGTACCTACATCCAACTAGTAAATAAAAAACCATTACAAAGCTCATGACTAGATATGCTATAAGAAATAATTTATATTTATTAAATAATAAAGTTTTATTATTTACTATCCCATCCCTCTTGGTGTACCTTGCTTCTTATCACAACAAATCTCATGGTGGAAGAAAAAATATCAAAGGAACAAACATGCAGTGCATGAGGATGTTAAATGATTCATCTATTGTTTTACTTGATATGCCATAGTTTTATTGTTTTATGGAGGCATATTTGAGTGATAGATCTCATTTACTTAATTGTAATAGTTTTTTAGAGGTAGAAGATGAGTGCTTAGTGGAATGCAGTTAGGAATGGAAACGGACTTAGAGGAAGAAGAGGATTTGAATTTTTTATCTATATTTATAATTGGAGCACAACAAAAGAGAGGAGTGTAAAAAATATTGAGGCAATTAAGGTTTGGTATCAACATTTTCAGCCCATAGCAATCAATCTTCTTTTGGTGAGAATAAAGTGAACACCAAAAATAATAACATCAAAAATTGCCCTAGACCTTCCATAGTAAAATCTCCCAAAAAAATTATAAAGAATAAAGTAGATATGGCCAAACAATGAAGATCTTGCATGAGTGCAAGGAAAATTACAACCTTATTCTCTCTTTCCTTTAGGTTATTTCATATATAAATTAAATGGATAAGTTTCACTTCACCTACTAAATCCCCCTTGCTTTGTTGCCTCTTAATTATTTGATCTGCTAGTTCATTGTAGAGAGGCTAAATTTGAATTTCATTTGAACATTTTTTGAAATTTTAACCATAAAATACCATAGAAATGTTTTAAACACTGTATGGGATGAAAGGAGGAAATTTGGGTGGATTGTCAAAAATATTGTCAGAGTATAACTTTATATTTATGTTGTTCCTTAAAGATGAACAGACCTAGCTTTTGAAGAATAGTGTTGAATGGAAATATAGAGGGTTGATCACCAAATTCAACCCCTTATTGGAGTCCTCTTTTAAAACTCATATTTCACTGATAAACGAACACATGTTTAGAAAATGATGTAAAAAAATGAAGAAAGTGAATGAGTAAATGTAAAAATGATGTGCCAAAATGAGAAATGTGAAGAAAATAGATATGGCCAAATAGTGCATATAAAACTATTACAAAGCTCAAATAAAGAGCTAATCTACCTTTTAAATGTCATTCCCCCTTCTTTGCCTCCTAATTTTGTGCTTTAATTGCTCTACAGGTTCATCACAGAGAGGTTAAATTTAAAATTCGTTTGAATGTTTTTTGAATTTTCAACCATAAAATACAAAGGAAATATTTTTAAAACTATATGCAATGAAAGGGTGAAATTTGGATACATTAATTTTAGAGTCGCTAGCACAACTCATCATTTATCTCTTCTTGATGATGGTTCATGGAGTGTAAACCAAAACATCGATTGAAAAACTCTTATACAATTTTACTCAAAGACCCTCATAATCTTAACACAACTCCTTTTTTAATAATTTAATATTAAAATCTATTATTTAACTTTAATTTAAAACGCAAAAATGAAAGAACTCTTCTATCCATTATTCTAATCAACAACCACAAACCATGAAAAAAAAAATCTTAAGAATTTAATTCGTGTCCCATTACATGGTTATAATTAGTATTATAACAGGGTAACGAATGAGGCTGATTTTATGAAATGCCGATTTAATACAGAGGAGAAAATTAAAAAATATTACATGTGAATGGTGTTGTGGGAACCTCCAAGATGAGCAATTTTCAATGGAGCTTCCAGTCTATTTCCATTCTACGCGTTGTGGAGATACACCTCTCATTGCGCTCATTTGGAAGATTACCCTATCCTCCGTGTCTCGATTTGTCTAAGGGGGTAAAAAAACCTTGTGCAGGAACGATGTTGATTCATTCCAAACTATTCGAAACAAATCTCAACTGTTCAACACTTTTTTCTAAAAGTTATCAGTCGTTTAGTGCTTTTTTGTAAAAGTTATATCAGTCGACGATTCTTAGAAGGTAAGATCAGGAATAATTAACGCTGAAAATTTGACAGTTGTAGGTGCGTGTGGAATATTTATATCATTCGTAAGGGGACAACTTATTAGATTTAAATGAAAGAAAGATTTTAATAACTTTCATGGGAACACTTGGTCTTAGATTAGTCTGTGAAATCTACAGCTTTACAATTTGTAATAAAGTTGTTTTATGTTGGTATTACTAATTGATATAGAAGTTAATCTATTAGTTTTACCCCAAAAAAAAAAAATTATATTGATACTTTGAATTATGACTAAAATTGAAATTTAAGTTTTCTTTTAACTTTTTTAAGTATTTCAAACATAAACATGTTTTAGAAATATAATTATAAAATAATTTTTTGAAAGATTTTTTTTGTTGTTATGTCGAAGGTATATATATAATGAAAATAATATAGTTGTAAGTCATAACATGGTGAGATCATGATTATTATCACACTTGTTTATGTTATTAACTCAGTTATATGGGAAAGTGCATTTGAGAATTCCATGTTGCAAAGGGATCTCGTGTGTCTTGCAAGAAAAACAAAAAAAAATATTTACATAATTTTACAACCGTAATCTATTTCTAGAAGCTTCACACAAAACATTACAAATTCATGTGTTCAAACAAAAAATATCCCATCCCTAATCATTTTATAAGCACCAAAGAATTTGTCCAACAAAACAACTAAACTACATCTTGTTGAGAAAGTCTTTGGTAGGTAATTGTTTTACCCCTACCTTTCCTTCTTTTTTATTTTTCTTTTAATACTTAATTAATATTGATTTGAGTTTTTTTTTTTTTTTTTTGTTTTGAAATATTGTTGTTAAATAAATCTTGTGGCATGAGTTATGCAAACTTTTGGTTTGATTAATGGAATAACACATTATAGAGGATGGTCATGCACCGAACTTTACCTAGTTCTTTCACTTAGCAATTAACACTTCAACAATTCTATTAATTGACATTTGTTGTTGTTTTGCTAATTGACAAGGGGTTCTGCAGGGCCAAATGGAGGACATGAAACTATTGGTCATAAAGAGCATAAAGAGTGCAAGAAAGCAAAAGTGTGAAAGAGAAGGGGAAAGGGAGTGTGAATATTTAAGTTGTGAGGAAGTTAAATCTCAAATTTAGCATAGAATTTATATTATCGGGTGACTCCAATGCTAACAAAATGTCAACTGCATGCATGGATGGGGATTTGTCTCTTACCATACTCGGATATTATTGAAACAACGTATTTTTCATATGAATAAATTGTGGAACGTATTTATTTATCATGTATTAAATTTTTTACAACCTATATATATTTTTATGTATATAAATTATAGTATTAAATTTGCACAAATGTGAATATTAATATCTAAATTTTAATATTAGTATTTGATGTGTTTATCTTGTATTTATCATATAGATATTAATTAATGATTTTATTTATTTTTTATAAATTTTCTATTAATTGGTGCTAGATGACCGCAATTTAGCTCTACCACAATGTCGAGCTTGAAAATATATTAAAAAAAAAATGAGCTTTACACTATCACATGTCTAAAAATAATACAAAATTCAAAACTAATTCTCCAAACAATAATTTTTTTTTTAAATATTATGGTCAAATGGATGTCAATTTTAAGGCTAACATAACCTATAATGATTAAATAGACATTAAATTTAAAATTAAATCTATTCTATAATAATCAAATTGAATTCAAATTTAAACTTAACTATTAATTGTTAACATCTCACTAGTATTAAACCTTGCCACCACTCCAAGTTTCCATTGTAGGGTGCACCTCTTTACATAAATATGGTTGAACACTAGCAATTGGCCCTAGCGGTGCAATGGTCTCATTTATAAGAGGTTGATAAAATCATTCAAGATAGGTCTCCTTCTAGCTTGCAAAGTGCCCAAATAAGCTCAAAGAATTGTAATGACCTCAACCAATTATTTATGAAAATATATTTAGATCCAAAATATTCTCCCAAATTTTAATATAAAATATATGTTACAACACCGTAGTAAATTACACACAATTTTATATTAAACCATTGAAATATATAATGCTAATTTTTTGCAATTGTATCATGAAACCATTTAATGTTTGCACATGAAATAAAATATCACCAAAATGTTAGAGATGAATTATATAAATGAAATGTACAATGAGATGCTGAAATAAATCATAAATTGCAATAATACATCTAAATACATGATTTTGAAAACCTCTTCTTCCACACTTACAAGTGATGTATTTTTTCTCCCAAATTTTCATAACAATATTCACCACATTTTTTCTCAATCATTCATAGTAGTACGTTGGTTTCCACTCATTTGCATTAGAAAAAATCACTTTAACAAAACATAAAGTCCCATCCCTGGTGGTGTAATCACACATAACTTGCATAAAAATGATTTTCTCAAACTCTTTGACCTAACAAAACACTCACGTACATACACTAGCCATAACAAAATGTGGTTGAAAAAATAACACAAATGACGGTCACCGGTTTTCATTAAGATGACATCTATTTCAATACTGTAATGGGAAATTAAAATGTTTGGTGGAAGTTATAGATTGTATTGATATAAGTGACATGTCATTGAACTTTGCATATATATCTAGCTGGGCTTCTTCAAGTCCATCACATAAAATACCCTACCATTACCCCTCATTATGACCATGTAGCTCACCTTGAAATATTTCATTGTGTTCATGTTTTATACAGCTTTGGCCTACCCCACCACTTCGTTATTGCTCAAGCTCGATGTGAAATAAAATATGTCTTCTGTGCATGACTCATTACCCATCTTATGAACACACTGCCTCATTTTTCACAATCACCTCCACCAAAAATATCATATTATTATTGTTTAATGATGTAAGTATGTGTTTTTAACATTTAATGAACTAATTTTTTTTTATGGTAGTTATGTATTCTCAACATTTCAATTCAGATTATTGTACAACTCATAGAAAAATAAAGAAATATCATCAGTTGTGAAGATTTCATGTATTATGAAGGCACCTCAGTAGTGAAGAGATCTAAATGATTGTGATTGTTGGGATCAATAAATATAAATTCAAAATTTGTATTATCTAAATAATTCCTTGGGCCATATAATGAATTTAGAATGTACCTCACTTATGAAAATTCCTAAATGATTGTAATAGTTAATTTACATCACATGAAATACCATGTCATTACTCCTCACCATCACCACCAACTCACCTTAAAATCTTTCACCACTTTCATATTTTATATGGCTTTACCCCTCCCCACCACATTGTGTAAGCATTATTAGGCAATCAAAACTACACTATGTAATAAAAAACTACTTCCAGTTATTTTTGGGTTCCTTTGCCATGTTCCAAATCTTCTATGTTAACACACGTTGAGAGTACTCTCACAATCATTCAGAACATTTAGATTTGTGTATTCCAACATATTTTTCTTTAAAACTATAAAGCTTTATCAACAAACATATTTTGTGTGCATCCTACAGTCATAACATGTCATGATGTTATATCTTGTTTAAACCCATTTTGGAGCAATTTTTTTATTATAAAAAAAAAAAAAAAAAAACATTATAGGAAACTATTTATTCTTTAGATATACCTAAGTAAAAACTAATTTTCCCTATTAAAATATATAAGCAAGAACTTATAACAATTCATGATGGTTATCCATTCAACATTTCAGTTCAAAATTTATGACAAACATCTCTAAATAAATAAGCATCAAAGAGTTAATATATATTTATATAATCATTCATAAATATTTATGTTTAATCTTAAAGACTTTTTGACAATCCAAAAAAAACATTCTACTTCATTTCATACATTCTTCAAAATATTTTCACTATATATTAAGATTAAAAAGCATAAATAAATTCATATGATAGTTAGATTTAATCCTGCAAGTTCTAAGGGGTTCGAACCTCTCCTATAATTTGTATTTTTAATTTTTTAAAAGAGTGATATTTTATTTAGCACACTTTTTAATAAAGTGTTTACTTAGTTTAATCTTATTAATTGAAGTGCAACTATTTCTACAATTAATGGTGTACAGTTCTAGAGCTACTAAGCTTATGAAAGAATTATAGGCTCTTGAAAAATAATTTTGTCAAAATCCCAACTACTTTTTAGGAGTGATCATGCATTAACTAATGATCTCCACAAATTTTATCAGCTTGTACCTTACGCGTACCAAACTAGAGTCTGCATTGGGTCTTTATAGGTCTATGTAGCTTTGGTCAACTTGAATTAACCTACTACCTAATAAATCATTTTTTCACAAATCTTATGTTGTCGCACTCTCTCTATGCCTCTATAAAATTAATGAGTTGGCTTGTTGAGTGCGCACATGTTGTGTACTTTGTGTGCAACATTCCTTAAAAATTATAGTAGTCCCCTTTAAGTGATGCAATATTACCCTTATACCTAAGATTCTCCTACATCAGACATCCCAACTAGTTTGAAAAGTGAGCTTCATCTCAAAAATCAATGTTTGTGAGAGTATGGCCATAACGACCAATCTCTATGAGCTCTAACCATGTTGCATCCTTTTTTATGTGACTATTATAGTTTTCTAGGTATTTTTTGAAGTCCTTTCTATGTGTCCTTTTATGACCCTAGAGTTCAATATGGCCTCTATTTCTTCCTTCTTCCTTCCTAACAATTGCACCTTCCAATCTAGTACCCACGCATCTGCTTCTTTGTTTGATTATTTTTTGTGAAACTCATGTCAATCAACCACTTTGAATATGAGTGATATGTCTAGTTCTTCTGGTAACTCTATTTCATTGGGGTTTGCTAAGAATTTACACAACACTTTACATGGTCCTATCTTTCTCATCTTAAGCTTATTATAGGTTCCACTTAGAAATATCTGCCTATGTAAATGCACAAATTCTAAGCCTCCTACCTTAAATTATTTATTTCTTTGTCCCTTGTATATAGCCTTCTTTTACTGGAGAGTACTCTACTCCAAATTTATTTAGATCTCCTCATGTAGATCCTGCATACATTCTGCATAATTCTCCACTTCCTCGCTCTTTTGATTATTGGCTAATATTACTCAACTCTGAAACTCCCTTAGGATTACTTCAAGTCACTATCTAGAAAGTTACTTTCACAATACCCCTATTTACAAGATTGTTTTATGTAAATCTTGCTTATGGGTTCGTCGCCTACTAAACATCTAATAAAATTCCAAAGGATTTTATTTACTACTTCGGTATGTCCATCTATCTATGGAATGATATTTTGAACTAAAAATCAACTTTGTTCCCATCTTTTTCCATAAAGTTCACCAAAAATGTCCTACAAACTTTGTGTCCCTCTCTAACACAATAATGTGTGGCAATCCATGCAATATTATTACTTCCCTAAAGAATAGTTTGATAACAAATTTGTTGTGTCACTTGTATTTTTGCACAAAATAAATGCATGATTTTTAAAAACCTATCTACCACAACAAAGATGGAATCATTTCCCATTTGTATTCTTAGCAATCTCAACATGATATCTATGATTATATCATCCCAATACTTCCTTAGAATTGATAAGGATTGGTATAACCCCATATTTTCGATTTTTATTTTTACCAGCACAATCCCACTTCGAAGGAAAGAGAGCACTTAAAAGGGGAAGGTGGGTAAAAGATAACTTTTTTTTTACCCATCAAATGAGAAAACTATCGGAATTAGAAATAAATTTAAAAAAAAAGTAGGTATGAAAATCACCTTCATCAATGATGGGGCATCATAAAAAAGAAAATTGAACTAGTTAATGGAACCCTTTCCAAAATGGCTTGTGCTAAAATAGACCATTGATGAGGGCTCGAGGAGGAACACAAGTGCAAGTGTAGATATTGGACTTATATTATAAAACTAAGAACAATTTTTATTTAGCTTTTGTGAGGGCTTTGGATCCTTGTCTAATAATCAATCAAAGGTTCTTACCAATTGTTAAAGATTAAGTTTGCCTTGAGCTTAAAAAATCACTAATATATTGTAATCATTATAAAAGTCAATCTACAAATAAATAGTTTGTAACTTCAACAATTTTTTTGTCGATATTAGTGACCTTGAATATGGTTTTGAGTTTTTGAGTTTGACACTTGCCATTATAACCAAAATGATGCAATTGATGTCAATTAAAATTGTATCTAATCTCAATGCTAGTGTAGAATGAGTTAGAAATTTTAAGTCTTAAGCATGTGATGTTTAGCTTAAAGAAATCCTAATACTTATTATCGATGTATGACCATTGTATAGTAGGATAAAATCAACTATAAGACATGTCGTATTCAAAATCCATTTCAATTAGTGGTCTATGGCTTTCATATTAAAAATAGGATTCTTAAGAATCTGCTCTCATGATATTATAATTGTAAAAATAGTTGCAGTTATTGCAAAGATTTTTTAAGAATAGATATGCAGTGAAATAGACTCATAAATTTCAAAAACGACAAAATTTAGACTTGTAGAAGAAATCTACGAAATTTGAATGTAAAACCAAATTAAAAAAATATTTATAGAATATTTTTTATTAATTGTAATGTGCCAAAAAATTCTCTACAGTTGTTACAACTTCTTGCTTCCAAGCATTACCCATCTCTAAAACTCTGTCCTATACAATCACTACTCCTATTTTTAAAGAAAAGATTTAATATTTTACAGTTCACTAAATTTACACTTATATAAAACCTTCTTCAACTTACAAAATAATTACAGTTACCTCCTCCATAAACCCAGAGTTTAAATCTTTCAAATTAAATCACGATTGGGCATTACTTTCTCTTTCTTCCATTTATGTCTAGTGAGTAAATTGCACCAAATACAACTCTGCTCCACCATTGCCATTGCTTGCGGGCAGAGCCCCGGATTCGATACCACTCTTCACCAACGCAGCAATGTCACTTCTTTTCAAGGACCTGCCCATGGAATATCCTTCATCCAGCTTCTATTTCCCTAACGATTGCGCCGGTTTGGCGTTGGCGTTGGAGTGCGCAGAGCCTTTGTAGCCTCCTGTTGTTTTCCACCAGGTGGACACAGAGGGAGAGCTCGGCTTGCCATTTCCCAATGACTGCACGAAATCTGCCACAATAGCACGCTGTGCAGGGGTGAATTTGCCATACCAAATGAGATGAATATTGAGGATAGCCTTAGTGGTGAGCAGAGGGCCGTTGTGATATTTCAGAACAAGAGGCTCCTCTTTCACCAGAGCAGACAGTTTCCTCCAATGACCAAGGGGGCTTGCCCCACCATCCGCTGCTGCTGACAATGCCATCATACACATACACAGCAGCAGTGATCTGTTGACAACGCTTTTGCCCTGTACGACAGCCATCTTAAGCAGGCAGGGTAATGAATGAGGCTGATTTTATGTGGAGAAAATTACAAAACATTAGATGTGAATGTTGTTGTGGGAAGCGATTGGATTAAATAGGCAGAGAGACCCACGAATGAAAACGATTGACAACGGTAATCATGCAGCTGGCCATCTCATTAACAGTTGAGCAATTTGCAGTGGAACTATTTCCATTGTTACGCGGTGTGGGCTTTCTAAGAGAGACAACTCCGTTCCGTCTGGACGCCTCCCATTGCGCGTATTTGAAAAATTATCCTACGCTCCGTGTCTTGGACACATATGATGTCCTTTATCGATTTGTGTAACAGGGTGAAAAAATCTTGTTCAGGAATGCTGTCGATTCATTCCAAACTGTTCGGAACAAATTTCCACCGTTAAATTTATTTTATTTTTATTTTTAAATTTGTCTCAGTCGACGGTTGTTGGAAGGAAAGAGCGGGAATAATTAGTGTTGAAAATGTGACAGGTGTGCCTTTTTATATAGTAAATTTTAATTCACCGATTTTTTATTTATTTTTATTTTTATATATTTTTGGAATCAACTAATATAAGGTGGTATGGTAGGGATAGTTGCCCAGTGGGAATTTGCAATTCTTGTGTTTGAGGTGGACAAATTAATTTATATTTCATGAACTTAGATATCATATGATAGAAGATGGCAATGACCATGATCCATGTAAGTGTGGGCAAGTAATATTTGTTATTGTAAAATTGTTTTCAATAGTTAAATTTTAAGTAAAATATGGTAATAAAGAAGATTGATGACAACCATTTTTTGTGTGGTTCGAATCAATTTAGATGGTGATTGTATATGTTTTTTGACAAAAAATATTAGATAAGTATTTAAGCTTTGTGGAGCAATAGAAAAAGAAGAAAAATTGAAATTGAAGAAGTGAAAGAAAACAACATGTTTAAATAAAGTAAACTTATTAAATAGTCTTTAATATAATGACTCATCAAAGCTTATTAAATAGTCAATTTTCATTTAAGACAATTGCATCTTGCATGTCATGTGTGACTAATAATTATTAATGCATCAGTCTAAAATGGAAGCAACTAAAAAAAGTGCATAAGGCAAACACCATAATCATTGAGAGAGTAAAAAATGGCATTCTGACAAGGCGCTATTTGCACTGGTTCTCAAATGAGATTGCATAGACTTCAATAATATACAAGATGTAATTGAGTAGATATATGAATATGCAAGAGATATTTTAAAAATTAAATCCCTCCATAATGCAAAGATTGGGGTTGATTTGGTTTATTGATCTCACTAGAAATAAGTATCACTGAAATGTAAGACTCATGTATTGCCAACCTAGTAAAAGATTGTTTGATTTTCCAAAAACTAAGGTTTCGAAATCATACAAACCAGGATAACAATTGTGAAGTGCTTATAATGGTGAGTTCAATTGCTTTAGCCAATTGATAGTTAAACTAGCATCTATTCATCAAAATTCCATGTAGATTCTTAGACTTATTCTTGGAACACTAAAAATTCAATTACAATCTAGAACAAATTTATTTGTATTCCTGAAGGTTATTTTAGTCAAATTGAATTTCAATAAAAAATAGGCCAAGACAATCATCTATTATTATAATCAATGATGATCCCATATTCTAATTTTATCAAAAAAAGATCTGGAAACGTTCTTAAGAACTAAGGTATAATCAAAATCCTCAAAGATGAACATTGCATTGAATCTAAAAAAATAAGATTTCATCAAAACTTTCATACAATTCCCAGAGCCAAACACAATGCATGGTACACATAAGTTGCAATATCTTCTAAAAAATTGACTCTAGTAATAATGAATCACTCTAGATGAAATAGTTCAAATGAATTAAACAAATTAGATGCCAATGACTGAGATTATGTTAAACCATTCACTGAACTTATACAATTTCATTTTTGCAAGAGAATAAATTCTACACCTCCATAATGCCCATGATGCACAATTTGCGTAGGAGACTATACTCTTTCATTGTGCTTTCCCTAGAGACTAACCAAAAGTAAATATTTTCCCTAAAAAAGAGCTTAGTCAACCAAGTTGAATCCCATATCTTGATCACTCTCCTCCTTGGGCTTCTCTAATTGGACACAACATTACCATGATTGGAAGGAGTTGTAGCAACAACTATTACAACACCTCCACCACTTGATAAAAAGTTATTTTTTAATATCAAAGATTGCCACACTTTTACATAATTTAAATATTTGTTCCATTTAATTTTCCATAATAAAATGAAAGGGAACGTAGATAAACCACTTACATGATATAAATCAAACTTGCTAAAATAAACTAGGTTAGTGGCATAGGCTTACGTAATCCAACACTGAGAATAAGGTCCTCCATTTTTTTCTTCTCCAACAACTTGGCAAAAAAACTAGGCCAACAAGACTCAGTTCACACATTTTCAACCTTCACCAATGTGGTGATCTTGTCAGCCTATTAAGATAAGTACATAACTTTATCAACTGGTCATAAGAAGGGCAATGTTGAATAGATAACCATCATCAAAATTTTACATGGTAGGTAGGACTGATAGTCAAATTTAGTACTTGAATTGTTACCGCCCATACATCAATTATTTGAGGCAACTAAGGCATTCTTCATTATATAAATTTACACTATTCTGTGCAACACAAATTTACGCAAATTTAATGTTCATTATTTAAGGTCTTCTCAAAATTTTGCTAAACATCTTATACTTCCTTCGATATTTTAAAATCATACTTAGCGTAAATATGGATCAAATGTAACCCAACCAAGGCTAACATTAAATTGGCAGAAATTCCTAGTGTATGCAATGGTACAAAATTATGTAATGAATATTGTTTGAATTAGTTCAAATAACTAGTATATATGGCATTCAATGTATATATGCATTATATATAAAGGAGTTGTGTAATTAAAATTGTCTACAAAGCAAAGGCCACACTAGAGATGTGTTTAAGGCCATGTAATACTTATAAAGCTTCACTACCACTATTACATGGAATAAAAGACAGATATACTTGACAAGTAGTTAGTTGACAGAGCAATTGCCCATATATTTTGAAAAATGAGAGTAGAATAACTAAAATAGATCATAAACATTTTTCTATGACATTATTTCTAATTTTAGAATGGATTTAACGAGCACACTGAACCCTGAGAGACATATTTTACAGGCAATGAAAATTAGCAAGCTGATTTTAGTTGTAAGCATAACATGTGATATGGTCAAAATGCATAATAAATAAGTGAGAATGCTAGTAGATTCAAAGGCAATATTGAAGCTGAGACAAGTTAAGTATGCATAGGAAAATATGAAGTATGTATTGATCAAACTCTGTGAGTTGGATAAATAACTTACTCTAGTAAGTAATTGACTATAATGGAACTTAATTTCCTCTCAAATGATGGTACTGTACTTGATTGTATAGCTTATTCTAGCTCTTGCCAACCCTAGACAATAATACCATGAATCAATGGAAAGCTCTCCAAATGGGAATTCTCACAATGGTTAAAAAAACCATTAACCATCAAATGCCAAGTTGTCAAATTTTTCATTTGTTATTTCCTCAAATCGAATGGTTGCAACCATACCCTACATGAAACATTTAATATCTTGTAACTCTTTTGGCAAGGCTAGAACCATAGAAGCAGAACATAAGAGACTGTTGAATATAAAAATCATGATAAAAACCTTATGAATAGGTAAGTCAAGGTATTTATTCTCTTTGATAAATTTCTAGATATCTTTTGAATTGAAATGAAAGGTTGAGGTGGGAACATCTCCCATTATGTGACCCGTAAGCCCACTTGGTGCAATGGAGTTGAAAAATTGTTGTCGTAGTAGTGAAACCTACAAAAAACAAAGTGCAATATTATTGCTTTTGAATTTTTTTTGGAATGCAAATTTCATAGAATACTTATTCTATTTCAAGTGTAATTCATCTGTTGTGATGAACAAAATTGTTGAAATAAAAAAAATTAGAAGATCATCACCAACCATTTTAATATGTATCAAATAAACTGTTGGAGTGTTCTTTCTCATAGTCTTGTCCACTTGACTTTTTCACATAGAGATACATTTTTTTAGAGTATCATGTACTTTTTTTGCAAAACATGCCAAACTAGACAAGGAAAGCAAAATAGTGCTTAAATGTAAAATCCATGCAAAATTTGTGCTTTCTCTAATTTTAAGAATGGAACAAATCAATTTGGTTTGGTGTGACATCATAGAAATAAATATACTTGAGACGAGTGAAGATCAAACCAAATCATTCATAGAACCAAAGAGTTCAAGGTCATTAATAAGATTATAATCTCCTAAGATTGCCAAAAATTGACTAATATACAAATGATTAAATGTTTTGTGCACAAATATTTTGGATATTATAGGTGTTACTTCAGTAGAATACTCATTTCAAAATTGATGAAATGCATATGACATGTCTAAGAATCTTTTTACTTCTTAGTGCTAAAATTAAAAGAAATGAGTCGATAATTGAATCTAGACACAGTCAAATGAAGCAAATGCCTTAAAATCTACAAAGGAGCTGACAAGGATTCTTCACAAAAAGAGTGATCATTGTCCAAATAACTTAAACTTATTTCACTTAATAACAATAGTGCAAGTAATAGCATTTTTTTGAAGTATTTCAAAGCAATTATGAGATGTACAACACACAACTGATCAACTAAACATCTCTAACATTTCAACCATGACAACATTACCAAATATAGCTTCACTCAAGACACATTCATTTAAAGGAAAAATCATGTTATGTTTAATAGAATAACTATGATTCTACTATTGTAGTTCTAGTATATGAACAAAAACTTCAACCATTAGTAGATTTACCTAATCATTGAATTGCTCTTCCTTCTTTTCATAACTAGAAAAAGTCATCATGTCTACCTATGTTACCAAAAAATAGATGCACCTATCCAAAGAATAAAGTGGAATTACTAGTAATAAAAGACTAAACTAAGGAAAAAAGTAATCCCTACAAGAGCCTAAAATGTATGAAACAAAAACATAAGGGGTAGAAATTATATATGCTTAAAATAAATAAATAAAAATACTTATTACATGTTAGTGATGACAAAGCAAAATCTTTCAAAATGTAAGAAAATAAGACGATTTTGGTTTGTAATTAAAGCTGATAATGCAAGGAATCAATTACTGCCAAAGAACATAACATGGATTGTGAAAAATTGACCTTTTTTATCCTCCCCAATCTTGCAAGTGACAGTCTATTGAATCAAGGTTTGATTGTCAGGGTTTTAGGTTGAAATATGAAACAATTGCTACAAAACCCTAGGTCTAAATTTTCAAGGCTTGAATCAAGTAAACACAACACAAATCACATGCCTACCTAATCTGGTAAACATTTAAACTAATTAATGCATTTATTACAATCCAAAATGAAATACAATATAGAAAATGAAAGATCTTACTTGCAAACTCATAACTGAGGTTTTACAACAAAAAACACTAAGCTTTTCTCCAACCATTCTAGCTTTTCCAAACTTAGCAAAGACATCTAGATATTTATAACCCATGCCATGTTTCTTAATGAAGCAGCCCAACATTCAATGAAAAATCTTTAAACCAAATTGCCCACATCTCCTGAACAAGTGCAACAATAAATGGACACCTATAGAAACTTGTCCTTTGGTAATCACATTGAAATTACTTCAATTTCCCAATAAAAAGGTAAAAACAAAATATTTGCTTCAATTTACCAATGAAAATTAAAAAACCTTTGGTAGGAAAATAATCGTAGTTTAACTCATCACTACAAATGATCATAATGATGATAGTAAACATATGATAAAAGCTCATGGCAATGGTTGAGCTGTTAAATGGAGATCACCATCAAAACCAACCTATATTGCCTAAACAATGTAGTATTAAATACTAGATCATACGACCTCATATAAACCTGACCTCTACTTTCACAAAGAAAAAATGAGTGGACCAGTACTAGACATATACAATAGCATAGTTGTGTGTGTGTCTATATGATTCTTTGTAAATTCATATTGCTGAGATAGATAATTTAGAGAATCTAATGCTAGTATGAAAACATTCTTTTGAAGAGAAATTGAAAATTATTTCAAGTTGTTGTTTCTTGATACTAGTTCAAAAAACAAAAGATTAAACTTTGCTTAGATTAATTGCCCAAAGAGGGATTATACATGGAATTATAGATATTTATAACCCCATGAGATTTTACTTAATGAAGAAACCTAGCATTTAATATGAAATATACAAATTAGATACCCTGCATTGCTTGAACAAATGCAAGAATAAATGGACCCCTTTACAAATTTGTCCTCTGTCTTTTGTATGGTTAATGTCCAACCTCGATCAAAGTGAAGCCATTGATACCATAAAAAAAATTAAGCCAATCAAAGTCCACCAAATATTATTATTTTATCTACCCATTAAAAAAACTTACGATTTCACTTTGTAAAAGACTTAATATTTCTATTGCATAATAATCAACAAAATCTAATTTGCTAGCAAATTTAGGAATAATTCCAAGATAAAGCATATTGGTTCCTAGATTTGCCCTCTAGGACTAAGCAAAATGGTTTCAAAGGTATTGATATGAGACTAGATGGCTAGATTGGAGTGTAAGAAAATGTTATAGTCTCTAAATTATTCATCTCAACATTTTAAAAAAAGAGTTTGCAAGTAGATTATTCAATAACAATAGTTCATTGGTTATGCAATTTTATTTGTCCAATATTGATCTTGAAGTGAGGCAGGTTATTCAAGATTTTAAATGCCTTACCTTTTTAATTAAAGCATATTGGTTCCTAGATTTGTCCTTTAGGAATAAGCGAAATGGTTTCAAAGTTATTGATCTGAGACTAGATGGCTAGATTGGAGTGTAAGAAAATGTTATAGTCTCTAAATTATTTATCTCATCATTTTAAAAAAAGAGTTTGCAAGCAAATTGTTCAATAAAAATAGTTCATTGGTTATGCAAGTTTATGGATATAGTAACATAATTTGTAGTAGAGGTAACCTGCATGTTAACAATAGATGACTCAATTCTCATGAAATACATACATAGAGAAAAAACATTGTGATATACTTGTTTAAGAAGAAGAATATAAGAAACATTGAATCTAAAAGAGAACCATGACATTCACATTAGCCATCTTTCTTTTCATAAGAATTGAACAAGAGACAACAAAAGGGGAAATAAGATACCAATAGATCAAAGTCTTGTTCTTTGGGTGATTTCTCATCTATAAGAGGGGCTTACTCTAGGTCAATAAGATGAGATTGATTTTATAGATATAAATATACCTAAAAACATAAGACATAGATAGGTATCTCATGGTAAAATTATGGTCAAATACAATAAACATGAGAAAATATATTCATATGTAAATGTTATGGAGTGTGTGCAAAGCCTTCACTAGTTGGATTCCACTCATCGTTCATTTGACCATGTGCTAACTCATTGGTGACAAGATTTATATTTGTGTAAATGTAAAAGAAACAACCAAGGATAACATAACCTAAAATAAGATTGAAAAGAATTTGACATGCAATATTGTAGAAAGAAACTTACAATAACAAGCAAAAGAACACAGAAGGGATGGAGGAGAGTACATAAGAAAATATTGTTACCATGCAACTACTTGGAATATGTCATGCTTCAATATAGATTCCTTTCCTTCAACTATAGATCTATCAATTTCCTATTGAGAGGGGATTTTTAATAATGTTGATCAGAATAAACATGTCAATTACATATTTATGTCAAAAACACTTCTCTCTGTCTCTTTTTTGCATAACAAATGAGGAGCTACAAAAACTATTTGTAAAAGGAAATATTTCCGACACAAGAAACTCTTTTGTAATGAAGCAAAATTAACTTAAATAAAAAGTCAATATTACTCTCAAATATCTAGATGAGTACCTTATTAGCCTCTCGGTGCACATGCTTATCTTCTATCCATAAGCAATTATAAAGAATTCTAGAATGGTGAGATTTTGTATAGCAACAAAGCGTTTCTTCTACTAGTGATTTTTTGATTGATAATACTAATAATATAATTGTGCTATTATATTTTATTATTTGTCTTCCATGCTCACATGCTTAGAATTTTAAAATAATATCATATGATATAAAAAACATAACTTGGTAGACACATTTAGTGTAAAGCATTAGTCATTCTCTTTTCAAAATATTGACCAATAAAAAAATACAAACTAGTTGTTAAATTGTCAAACATCTAGAAAAAAACTGTTAATTTAGGTGGGTTTGATCAGTAAATCAACTCTCTAGTCTTGTTCGTGACATATCTATATGCATAAAAAATATGAACATGTAAAGAAAATAGTAGAAATTAACACAAGCAGTAACAATAAAATAACTTAGACATATTAGTCTACCCCAATCATTTACACTTATTTGCAAGCCATGTTTAGATATGCTTGTCTTTTTGAAGTGCAGGTTGGTATTTAGAACATATACTTTTGGTTGCATCAGGGGAAATAAACATTGAACAATGAGAAACAATATGTTTTTGAATGGTGGGATTAGTATGATTTTTAATTGATTCAGTCCTTTTCATAAACAATTAACATCCACTGTGTTCTTTTGATACGCAAAAACAAGTCATGATTTCATACGTTTATGAATATTACCTAGATGATGCACAAAGGATATGATGAACATAAGTTTTTAGATCAAAATTGCATTAGTAAATCATATGATTACTCAATGAATGACTTTTTCAGTTTATTTTTCAATGCTAGAGCACATGGACTTAGAGCGTTTTATATGAATTGTTCATGTGACTGTCTTTTGAGGAATTTGTCACTAAGAACATGATATTTTTATTGTACTTATGACTATTATGTGAATCCAGGTGTAAGGTGTGCAACAATAACAAGCAGGGGTCAGCTATGGGAAAATACAATGGAAAACGACTCAAAAAGAAGAGGAAGAAAAAGGAATATGATTTATATGCAAAATAATTTCTCATTCTTGCTTGTACATTAATAAAGACAACCATGCCAGAAACACAAATATTTAGAAGTAATATATTTTTTATATTCTTTGGTTAGGATTCAAATTCATGGATCTGCAACCTGAATGACATGGGGAGAAAGAATATTCTATTACTAATTTATAGATCCTTACAAAACCAAATTCATGTGATGTTAGGAAAGTAGCTATTAAGCCATAGAACATGTGTTCTATGAATGGTATTGTGAATGGTTTTGAAAATAAATCAAAATGTATTAGAACATAATCAATTTATTCTACCAAAAAAACACAAATATGTTTGCCCTAAACCATTTCCATTAATCCTGAATCAAGCAAAAGGCATGTCAATTGATTTGAGTTCAAAACCCTAACAATTTGAAATACAACATATTAATATTTGGTTAATCACAAAAAAATTATTCATAGATGTTGCATGGCTAATCTTCAACCCTTCTCACTTTTTAAAATGTAGATAATCATAGCAAGCTTTTACAAACATCTAGCTTTCTATCAGTTATTGCCATGTTCTTTGATGAATTAATTTAAAATTCTACGTGAAATCATCAAAGCAGGTAGCCCACATCACATGAACAAATACAACAATGGGATAGATAAAATATTATTGTTTGTTGTATGTTGAATGGCTCAATATTTTTATGTTATTAGTTGATTTACTTGGATCAAGCTTGAGCAATAATTGTGTGGTGTACAAAAGGTAGATTTGTAAAAGGTGAATATGATGTGGTACTAAATTCTACGTTTGTTCACATGATGTGAGCTAACTAATTTGATGTATTTGCATTGAATACCTGATTAATGCAGCAAAGAACATGATGGAGGGTTATAAAGATCTAGATGTTTGCAGAAGCTTGTTATGGTTTGCCATGCCACTTTTCAATTCTCAATGTAAGTTCAAATGGCATTGACACATATAATTCTAAGTTCCATATAGTGTAAGCAATAGCTTAAATGTACTCCTCTACATTTTTACTAGTGAGCATTTTTGGAAAAAAATGAAATTTATCAAGCCTCCAACATTTTTTTTGAAGCCAAAAAACAAGATAGATACATGATCAAAATTCATATATTGTGACCCTATCAAATCTTCATATGATCAAATTGTTACCCAAAATAAAACCCAATAAAAAATTATATACCACATATAATAATTTATAATAAGTAAATATGATCAATTACTGAAAGAGGTGGATATTTTAGAAAGGATATCAATACCTTCACCTTAGTAGTTATGGTATACATATTAATTTGGTAAGTGGTATTAATTATGTATTTCAATCTTATAAAACCATTAAGGGAACACTTGTAAATGATCTTTATAATTTCAAAACATTACTCTTCAAACTTGATCAATATATGTTTTTATATGTTTTTATATGTTTTTTTGTTTTAGATAATATTTTTATGTTATGACATTACTTTTTGATGTATGATCAATATATGTATTATTAATTTGTGATAACATTTTTTGTAAGTGGTATGAGACTTATCATTGCTTGATTAATCTATATATCATTATAACTATGGTGAAATGAGATCTTGATTTTAAGTGGAAAATCATATCATGACACTTTAGAAGTTATGTGTTTGGATCTTTAATATAAATTATAAAATAATTTTAGGAGTTGATCATCTAATACAAACATGTATTAGAAGATAACCCTTTGAAATTGGAACGTGTATCGTTAATTAATCACACTATTGTTTGTTAATCTCGACATGGGACAACAAAGCCCTAGTTATTGAATGATAAATCTATGTTAAGAAGTTGAATACTTTTTTAAATTTCATACTTTAATTATAGAGGCTAAAAACATTAATATCATTCTAATACTTTTGGATATCGAAACACATTGGGAAGTTGAACACCTTATAATAAAATATGGTTTTGACCTTCAGATTTTATTTTAAGGTTACACCTTGGTTTGGTGATATGGTTTATGCTTGATATACATAAACTTTTCTTGTGGAATTGGAATTAGGTCCTAAATTATAATCATAAGTGTTTAATAGTGATATCATCATTTGTTTGTAAAATGAATGGATGAGGTTAAAATTCTTTGAGACAATTGACATATCTAAGAATTTTATAATGAACATTGAAAAATATGTACATAAGAGTTAGAATGCATTAAGGCATCACCTTTATTTCCGTAAGTCTTTTGATCATATGTATATAAGTCAGTACTATCAACTAATGTTATACCATTTTATACTACATTGTTACAGGGAGATGCATGCCAACTTGTTATATCTACATGGATTCTCTTTGCTCTATTGATTCTATGCATCTAATACTTTTTTGGAAGGGTAGATCCACTCTCAGTGGATAAGAGATGTGTGGGGGATTTGAAAGGCTATGTGTTGGAGGAAAATCCCTCCAATGATGCTCTCCCTCTTCAATTTCCTTTCTGGTTTTCTAGTAACAATGATGATCTGCAAAGCTCGAGTGGATTTACTTATGAAGAATTATTCACATGTCTATTTTGGATAGATAACTAAGTTTATTGAATATTGCATTATTATTGGAACATATAAGCCATGTATTAGTAATCGATATTATACATTTTTTATTTTTTTATTCAATTATGATTATGAAAATACTTCTAATTTGTACTTTACTTTTGGAATTGGACTATTGAACTTAGAAGAGATGAAGTTGACTTGTGTTACGTTGGTACTTGAAAATGAAGAATTATGTAAATATAAATCATGAGGGTATATTGATATATCACAACCGTATAATTCATAAAGGAAGAAAACATACTTTAATTTTAATATTAAATGTATTTCTTGATTTTAATATCAAAACATGTAATTAAATTTACAGAGCCTAAACAAAAAAATAAATGAAAACCTAGATCTCCAAGTATGCAAGTTCCAGAATTACCAACAATGATCACAACTGGTCTAGATCCCCAAGTATGCAAGTCCCAAAATTACCAACAATGATCACAACTGACCTAAGAATAATAATAAACAACCATAATCGACTTGAGAATACCATCAATGACCAAAACCAACCTAATACCAATGATCGACCATAACCGATGTGTAATACCAATTGAGATTTGAAGGTCTGGAACACAATTAAGAGCCCAAATCTCCAAATATGCAAGCACCAAAATTACCAACAATCATAACTAGTGCATATCCCTAAGTATGCAAGTACCAAAATTACTAACAATGGTCACAACTGATCTAATACCAATGATTAGCCATAACCAACCTCTGATACCATTTAAGATTTGAGGGGTCTAGAACACAATCAAAAGCCCAGATCCCCAAGTATGCAAGTACCAAAATTACCAACGGTCATAATCGATCCAACTCCCCAAATATTCAAGTACAAGAATTACCAACAACAGTCACAACTAACCTAGGAATACCAATGAATGACCATAACCGATGTAAAAATACCATCAACAACCACAACTAACCTAATAACAACAATCGACCATAACTGACCTCGAATACCATTTGAGTTTTGAATTTGGATGATGCTTGCAACAACCAAATCATTTTACCAACTCATCCACATCTTATCAATAATTTTTTTTAATATAAAAATTGTTTTATTAGTTTTATAAAAAAATGCTTTAATCCAAAATCTTTTAAATTCAAATTCATAACTTCAAATTATAATCAGAATTAAAATTGAAGTTTCCTTAACTTTTTTGAAGACTTCAAACATGTCTTAAATGTGTAATTATAAAATCACCACTTAAAAGTATTTTTTGAAGGCTCATGTTATTAGTCTGGGATGGTAGACTAAAACCATTAATTTGCTTTAACTATCAATTAAATTGTGTTTGTTGGACTAATCAGAATGCATTATATTCCGTGCATGAAAAACATTACTTTTTTTCAAAAGTTAAGTTGCACAATTGTTAATTTTTTTTGGAACTCTATATACACATATGTATATATATATATATATATATATATATATATATATATATATATATATATATATATATTTGTTTTCATTCGCTAGGATCATGTACATGTTATTACAAGGCATATTGATGATGTTATGACTAGTGTTCATCTATCAACATCAGAATAAATGGAAACAATTGCAGTGGGCACAAAGCAAGGACACATCAACTTTAGATTACAACAACAAATTTAGCTGATGCCATGGACATGGTGCACAGGTCTCAAGAAGAATAGTCAAATTATTTGTCCTACTTTTCTTTGGCATTTTAATTGTTGTGGTGTTATTTTTAGGGCATTGTAGAAAGGAAATCTAGGGAAAAAAGGAGCCATCGTAGGTGATTCAACAAGCTTACTGTCAAAACTCTACGAGTAATATCAATACCCACAACTAGTGTTTTGTGCATTTCATGGATTTTAGTTGTCACTCATATACCCTATTGTGGCACCCAACATGGTGCCGAATTTGCTTTTAGCTTGGTTGCTATGACAAGCTCCTCATATGATATCCATGGATGCTCCACCTTTTGAAGAATTTTAAAACTTGCTCTACCCAGGTTTTTTGGACATGGATAGTAGGCTGGGTAGTCAAATCCCCAGTTGTAATGGAACCCCTAACCAAACCTTCCTGCCTCTTGCTACTTGGTACTGTAGAACCTGTACTCAAACCAAATATCCTGGTAAAGGCATTCGAGAGCAATGAAACCGCTGCAACAACATATAAATAAAATGATAAGTTTACTTCCTAAAAAAAATGAAACTCAGTAGATAAACTAGCTTCCCTTGAGCATATTTATATATTCATGTAAGAATTTCTCATGGTTTGGTATCCAGTTAGTTGGAAAGGGAGTGTAGTTAGTTGTAGGTATCAAAGAACTATTAGAAAAATCAATGCGAGTAATGGCATCTACAAGCCCCATTATTAAAAGATCATTGTATTCTGGTATGTGCCCTTCTCTCCTTTTCAATAGATTGATGAGATTGTGAGAGGTAATCTTGTAAACCTTGGCTCGAGAGGGGAGCTTATACTTGGCAGCATAGAGCTTTGCAAGAGATCCCCAAATAATATAAGAGTAAAATCTAGTAACTTTCTTACGATTGTCTACATATCCATACCATTCTGTCATTGTCTCAAGAAGCTTATTCATTTGTAGATTATTGTGTGACTGAGTCATGTGAATCATTCGATACCAAGGTTGTGGATCAGGATCCCTATCTCCCTTAACAAATCTTAGTTTTTAAAATTGAGGAATACGCTACTGCAAGCTGGTTGTAACCGAATAATGATAAGATAAAATATATGTTGTATGAAAAAATAAGAATAATTTAGAAATGACAAAACAATATTAAATTACCATTTACTAATGAACCTAGAATAAGGTGCAATGCTAAAACCAAAAATAAAAATTAAACATCTGATGCTAAAAAATGCACTATATACAATATATATAATCTAATTTTATATGTTATCTTCTTTACATAAAACATCAGTACTTGGAGGTCGATAAAACTCAAAAATCCTCTCTTCCATTCACTGGTCTAATTCATTGAGACATATATTCATAAGAAGCGGGGTCAACAGTCCATAGTGACCCCATGATGGAACCTTGACTACCTCTTCTGGTTGAAACTCGAAGAAGATATCTTGCCAATGAGGATTAGGGTTTGGCTCATCCTCAGATAAAAACCTCTTCCTAGGAAATTTTCCTTTATTTTTCCTTTTCTTTCCATCATCACTTAATCTAATCACAACAAGAGATGTAAGAGCTGACTTGATCAGCACATTCACTTTCCTATCTCTAACAAACCTAGAAAGATAACTCATTACTATCCCAACCTCAAATCCATCCAAGATGGTACTCAAATCACCCTTCAAAATCCAAGCATACCCACCAAATTTACTTGTAATGACTCTCAACACAGTATGAGTACTACTCCCAGGGCTAAAAGCATAAGTTTTTTGACTAAACCTAGGCTCGAATATAGGCTCCAATATTATAAGCAAAACCTCCTACACATATTTCATGAGTAATCTAAGCTTGGTCTTAGACAAGTGTTGCATAGGCCTAGTCTTATCCTTGGTAGACCTAATATAAAAATCATGCATTAAAATTCTTGTCTAAAAGAATGTTTATAGGTTTAATGTCTCTGCGCACTATGGATCCATTTGTGCCCTCTTGAAGATGCACGACTCCTATTATTATGTCTAATTTAATTCTTTGTCTTGTTGGCTAGTCAATGATCTATTTACTTTCACTACCTATTGTTGAAACTCATAAGTTGTTATCTTGAATTTTAAAATTAATCCCTACTTTTAAATTAAAATAGACAACCCTAGAACAAAGTAGGATACTTACCAAATAGTAAATAAACTCATAATCATTTTATTTGGAAATCCAAGACTAAAGACCACAGTGGGGTCTTTTATGAGGCACTTGCAAAAGGAAAAATAAGGTAAAATGCTAGGTCACCATTTCAATTCGTAGGCCATTATAGTTAATGACTCTCTACATGTATCCATGTTGATGTCTACCATTGAACAGAAGGCCAGTCACAACTGATCAGGGATATAGTCATATGCTGAATATGATAGATTATCAAGAGAAAGCAACAATATTTTACAAAGTTTAGAACTCACCCAATACTCTTCCTCCAAGATAAATTGTCTTTCTAGGAGCTGTCCCTTCCAACTGTGAGCTGCTTCCTATTAAAATACTAATATTATTTCCTTTTATAAATTGTTAATAAAGAGTTTTGATATTTAATGAGCCTCATCAAAAAGATATTTGTAAATTTAAAGTGCATGTCATTTATATTTATATCACTAATAGCATTATGAATTGGTAAGTAGTTAAAATTGAACAAAAAAATTCACTTTTAGTCCCTTGGGACTTATGCAACAGCTGGTGGTCACATGAATCTGCTAGGCTTTAGAGCAACTATACAATAATCAAAATAATTTAGCCCTCTCTTAAGTCACATGGTACATGGTATAACGTGACATCGTTATTAAAACACCTACAAATCATCTTGTAAATCTAAAACAGATCTAGGAATATAAACTATTATATATAATAATATACAATAAAAAATGTAATAATAATATTATTATTAATTTATATATAAAATAATTGAGTAAATAGTTTACAAATAAAAGTATGAAGTTACAATATATAATATAACAAATATTATATTTAAAAAATTTATAACATGTAAAAGATTAAAATTATTTGTAATATTATATACTTTGTATGGTATATAATTATTATATTAGTTTTTTAATTATTATTATATTTATTTTTCATATTAATATTTTTCATACAAAATTAATTATTGATTGTAAATATATAATACAATATTTTTAGTATATTATAATATTATGTATAATACAGTATAAAAAAAAACTTTAATGTAAAATATATATGTTAGAATGTAGACAACAATTAGAAATCATCATTTGATTATTTATATTTCTCAATATACTTTAGGGTGGTCTTGGACAGTTGAGTGATGTTTGTATAATTGATTCCCTTCGTGCTGAGATGAAAAAGATATATATTCTTCCCAATATCATCACTTATAACACCATCATTAAGGCTTTGTGTAAATGGACCCTAAAATGACACAAGATAGATTTCTTCCAGATATTATAACTTATATCACCTTGCTTAATAGTCTCTGCAAGGTGGATATGGAAGATGAAGCTCTCAAGTGAGTAGCTACAATGAGGTTGTCTATCTTTTACTTTCACTGTTCTTGATCACCTTCTAATCTTTAATATGTAATTATCAAATAGGTTTACCTATTTCTTAATACATTTATTAAATTTACTTTAAATCCATAAAAAAATAAATATTATTCTATATGATGTAAGTTAACTCTCAATTAAACTAGAAGATTGGTTCAAAAAACTATATATATTAAATTTTTACTTCAATTTCTATGAAAAGTGTTTGATTTGCATTAGACAGGTAAATGGTATATTACTTTTCTTTAAGAGAATTTACTAATTTTTTAAATTTGATATGATACTTCAAAAAAGTTTTGGAGTCTTTTCTAATTACTTTGGATGGACCCTGGTTATTCTACATATATTAGTGGTCTCTTGAATTTAAACAATCCAAATATTTTATGTTTTACTAAAAGTTTAAATTGCTTACCAGATCTCTTGAATCTTAATATATCTATTTAGGATATATAAGAGCTAATTTCATCCATATTAATTGCGTGCAAATTTTTATATCTAGTTTTCTTAAAAAAGGAAAAAATTATCGAATACCATAGTCCTTGGTGCAAAACTAGCAACTAATCGGTTGGTTCGCAATAGGTTTGTGATTATTTTAGAAGATATTTTTGACCTTTTATGTTGTCTTGGATTTAAATTGTGTCTAACTTACTTAGCATTGTAAAATGGATTTGACAAATTCAAAACAAAAAAAAATGCATATGTATAATAATCAATTAATCGTTGATGTCGAAGAATACGAGCCACTATCAAGAAATCAATGCAATAACATACATGATGCTTTAGAAAAAGAAAATATTTTTAAAACTCATAGTTGTGAATATAATGTGGGTTATTTCTTGTTTGATGCATTTCAAATGCTATTGCACTTCCAATACACATCAATAAAGCTATGTGCTAGAATTATAGAACATTTCCTTAGCTGCATAAAAAGAAATGACACCCATGTACTAAGATATTTTGCATTGGAATTAGATCCTAGAGAGCTGTATAGATTGCACCAAATAGAAGACACTGAAATATATTTCTGTCAAATGTAAATTTTTGCAACTTTATGCATAGCCAATGGTGAGCATGGTCTATGGGGTGATAATTTCAGCATAAATTGGCTTTCTAGATGGCTAAATATTTCCATTTGTGTTTGGTCTTTGATAAGAAAACATAAATACTTTCATTTCAATGAAAATGCTCCTACCACTCCATATTGCATACTATTTCATGACCAAAATCCAATCTATGATCATTACGAACCATTGTATTATACAAAAATGAACAATTATCAAACCCCCCAGCAGGAACCTCGCTATCAACAATATGAAGCCTTTTATTCAATCTAAAAAGGAAACTTGTAAAAGGTTAATGCCAAACACAAAAGCAACTCTAAAAAAAAAAGTGTGGCATGCAATCAATCATTGAAAAATGGAAAACTTTTACCATTTGCAAACCTTGTTAATATTAGACTAAACAAAAAACTACAATTTGTAAGCATGTTATCAGATCTTGAAGAAATAATCGTTGCACTTAGAATTGCATTTGTATAAATAATAAACTTAGGATACAAAAAACCATAGATTAGATTGACAAGGCCAATAATCAATGTCCCCTTAAGCATTGATAGAATTCAGAAAGTATTACCTAGATCCATAGATGAAAGAATAACTATAGCTTTAAAATGTTGATTGGAATAAAAAAATGCATACCAAGAAGGAAGAGTTCTTTCCAAACTCGTTATGGAGGCACTGCAACAACTTTGTGCACTAAAATTGTACATTGCTCATGATGTGCATATTGATTCTGATTGGAAACCATTTATATCTACCAATGTCATAGACCTTGAAAATAATAATGATGTGTCCAGTGAATCTTAAAGTAGTAGTGATAGTGATAATAGCTTGTCTTCTGACACAAGTCAGACCAGGGCTAATGACACTTTAGTGCATGGTTTTTTGGATTCAACATGTATTATTGCATTAGAAGACAAGTTAATTGCAATATCACCAACTGAAGGAAACCATCCTCTTAGTTTTCTCAAAGACAAACAAATAGAATAAATGAACTTTCTAGCACTTTTATTTGGCAATCCTTGTGATGATGACATTCTGTTAGGTTACCCCTATCAAAAAATATCACAATGGAAGCTTTTACATACTAATTGCCAATTTGTATACTATCTTACCAATTATTAATCATAGACCAAGTTGGAAAGACAATGTGGATTCTAATTAGAAAGGGTCAACTAAAAGGAAGAAAGCTTTTGGCCAAGGATGTCAAATACAAATGGAATTTAGAAAAATTACTCAAATCATAAATTGGTTATGTGGATTTCAAAACAAAAAGTATTTTGCCTAATTACGTGCAAAGTTTTAAAAATAATATGTTTACCATGATATGATAATTAGGACCTCCAACATTTTTCTTGACTTTTACAAGTGTTGAACATTCTTGATAGCCATTAACCAGTGAATTGAAACAATTATATCTAAAACATCATAAAAACTCAAATTCATAGCTGAAACAATTGAATATATCAAATGACATTTCTTTTCTTGAAAAAATAGATCCAGTCACTTGTACACGTTATTATAGACATCATATCAATTCATTAAAACAAATGCTATGTGAAGATGAATCATTTATGGGTAAAATCATAGACTAATTTTGCATAATATAATTCCAACACAGAGGAAATTCCCATGATCATTATCTATTTTGGATAAAAAATGCACCAGTATATGGAAATGATCAGAATTTAGAAATATCACATTTTATAAGCAAATACATAACTTGTAACATTGATATCTTGGAAAATGACTTGGCAAAATTACATACACACCATCATACCAATAGCTATAGAAAAAATAAAGACAAAAAATGTAGATACAATTTCCCCCAACTACCAATGAAACAAACAGGACTTGAGTCATGTGAAACAAAAAACAAGTTTGCAAAGTCAATATTCAAGCAAAGTTAATTGTTGTTAGACACAAAACATTATAATACTTCAGATGACTTTCTCATCTTCCTACATGATCTTAACATAGACGAGACTCAATACATAACAATAATACAAACTACACTTGAAAAACCTACCATTTTTATTACACGCAAGCCATCTCAAGTGCGGAATAACAGTTTCATAATAAATGTTCCATAGTTATGGCAAGCCAACATAGATGCACAATTTATTTTAATTGCATATGTTGCAGTAACATATTGTACTTCATATATGACAAAAGGCAACCAAAAAATTACTCATGCTTTAAAAATAATACATAGACAACATGCAACAACAAATATAGATCCCATTCAGATGTTACATACACTTTAGAATGCAATGATAAACTATCAACAAATATCTGCACAACAAGTTATTCACTTAGTCTTATCATTTCCATTGAGTCATTGCTCAAGAACATGTGCCTTCATAAACACATCTTGTCTTGATGAATGAACATTTATTGTAAAATATCCATTTCTCTTGAGATAAGAACAAGATGAATCCAAAAATGTCATGTGCAAATCTATCATAGACTATTACATTGTCTGTCCTACAACTATAGATTATGTTTGTCTAGTTAAATTTGTTTCAAAGTACCAAAAAAATGGTAAGCCATTGGAAAAAAAAAGGCCACAAGTTATATGCTTTATTAATTATAATAAGCATCTTGACCTTGAAAATCATTGCCAGGAATGGTTGTTATTATATGTGAAATTTAAAAATAATAAAAATAGTTTAAAACAAAACTTTAAAACATGGAAAGAGGTTTACAATTTTCAAATCAAGACCATATTAAAAAATGAGTTAAATTTCAATCATAACACCAATCCTATGTAGGGAAATGTGCAAGATGTTATGTCCCAGCTTGAACTTGATACTAAAATCAAAAGCAAGACAACATTCCATTTCCGCATAGGCAAATCTATAGAAGTAGAGTATGATTTACAAATGGACTTGCCATTGATAACCTTGCACCAAGAAAACATTTATTCTATGGTTTATTTCCAATTCATCTTATTTGGAAAACTTGTATGTTTAAACCCATTTTTAGGGTGGATCCAACCCCACATGAGTATATATTTGGTCCACTGAGCCTAAAAACTTGATAAATACTTATTTACAAGGTATTAATTAGTAAATTTTAACTATTATCACTTGCTACTGAGGTTTGTTTCAAAAATATAACCCTACTTATATCCTAGACAAGCTCGTGGATGTATTGGCTTGAATTGAACAAGCTCGTAGCCATAAAAATGTGTCCCTTTCATATTTTTAGGTTTTTCTATTAGTTTTAACTTAAATTATGCCTTAACATTTCCCATTTGAATTTTCAAAAGTTGGATAACACACATGAGTCATCCTAGATCA
>JARHVA010000589.1:710000-800000 GCA_037957365.1 Torreya grandis | reverse complement strand
TGCCTATGGGGCCATTATACTCAAGAATAATACTTATTGACCTGTATATACACACATTTTCACCTACGTCAGAGCATTGTTCCCTCTCATTTCATCATTGGCATATTATGTGTTTGTCTTTAAGTAGACTTTAGCCTAATATTTTGATTGGGGAAGTACATTAGTAATTTCATCCTATCTATTGTTTTGGTTATACATATATCAATTTAACATGCCATATTACTCACATGCCTTATTACATCTTGGAGTTGCTTGATTATCAATATATTTGTTCACTTAAAAACATACTCCACTTTGAGGGTACATGAAATATATTTATTTATGGGTGGCATTGTACCCACACATGTTTTTTTTATATATAGTTGGCACTACATATTGTTGACTTCAAACTTTATGATTTTTGTACTAAGATTAACATATGAAGGCAATCATAATTCTATATTAATTCATTTGAACATTTTTCCATTTTGGGGATCCATGAGATATTCCCCAAACATAAAAATATCCTTTACCAATGGTTCAAATTCAATTTGGCCATGGAATGTATTTGGATTTTTCATATGATATGATATATCAACTTTACATTACACTTTGGGACCTATATTATGTGATTGGCTTGCACTATTGCATGAATCATGGTACTTAATATAATATTTATACACTTTATGTCATTATGATTATTATTATTAGTGACTAAATGAATCATACATTTCTCATCAAGAGGTAGAAACATTTCTTATTTGATAGGGTAAAAATGCTTTTGAAATCAAAGCTATGAACCAAGTGAGGGTTTTGATAGCTGGACCCACATCTAGGCACAAAAAAGAGGGTAATGGAACCCCTTAACAATCAAGAAAAATAGAGAGAGTTTGAAGGTTTCCCCAACCTTTAACAAGTTTAGTAAAGGCACCCATGACTTGGCATGACTAGAGAACATGAGGGTTTTAAGGATTCCCACAACTAGGGGTTTTAAGGATTCCATAACCTAAAAATACAATGAATAGGGTTTGAAGGCTCCCCCAACCTTTAACAAGTGGAGTAAAGGTCCCATGACCAAGGTGAGATAAGAGAACATGAGGGTTTTAAGGTCATGTAACCTACAATTTACAAAGAAGTTACTAATCTCAAAGGGTGATCTCCCTTCGTCATGTCTTTTTGGAGGGCACTACACACTAGAAGGTCCACCAGATAGGGATGTCTTCCACCATTAGGGTCTTTCACACAATCTCCATCTAGTAGAGTTACAGTGATAGGGTTTATCTTTCCTCTAAGATTCACAACCTGGCAAATCATAGTAAGAAGCAAAGTAAAAAACATTTTTCCTTAGCACAAGGGGGCCTAGGTACCTAAACATAGTCATAAAATGATAAAGGACCCCCATGGGAAGTAAGGGCCCAAGGATAACATGGAAAAAGAGAGATAAAACATAAAATTAGAATCCAAAAATTCAAATAAACATTTCATGCATACATGATCTTTCCCATCATCCATATTTTGAAATTTAATGGCCCGAGTCCAACAAGGTGGATGTGACAACAATCAACCCCATAAAGGCAAATAAGATTAGAATTTGAATTCTTGGAATCAAAGCCCATCAAAAAATTTAAATCTATCTAAAAACCAAATGACCAACCATTAATGAAGCTAATGGTCCAACTTTAATGACTAAGATAATTCAAAGCCCATGTGTCCACATCAACCTTCTGCTAGGAATTCCAACCGGTAGGTGATAGGATTGAACCCAGGGCCATCTTAGGAGCAAAAAACTAGTGAAAATATTCAATTCATTGAGTTGAGGAAAGGTTAGTTATCTAACCTTCTAAATCAATAATGTCTGCATCATTTTCCACCCAATCAAGGTAAAATAAAGGAACAAACTTGGATATACTATTAATAGGACAATGTCTTATCTTCCTAGTCGAGATATCTTGGTTCAAAACCATATAGTCACTATCATGCACCATAGCTCCAAAATTCAATCTGTCCATAGTGGTGGCCATATTTATTTCTGAAGAATAGAACCAATCACCCAACCACCAGAGCATGAGAAGTAAAGAGTCTGACCAAATTTGGAAGAATCCTAGATTAGACCCTAGTTCTTCCACCTAGCTGCCAATAATAGGTGGTATCTAATTTCTTTAGCCAGAGAAATCAAGATCAAATTCATGAGGTCACTTCCTTTTGATATAGCAAAACTGACTCCTAGAAAAACTTGACTATCATAGGAATTTTCATTGTCTTCAAGCCAACATTCAAAAGTTGAAACTCCATGAAACTGTTTTTGACTCCTTCCTTTAACCTTCTTCTGAAGAGTGCCATATCAAGCCTGGTGGCTAGAAAGATATGAGCTTTCCTCTATCATGCAAGTATAGTAGAGGGGAAACATTATGGTAATCCATCCAACCAAGGACATAAAAAGAGACCATATAAATTCCATTTTCCCCCAATCTAATAGAGGGTCATGTTCCAAGTCATTATAATGTCTGAGTCCCAAATAAATTTCCCCATTGAAGGTTGAGAATGTCAAATGCCTTCTATAAAACATAGGTTATTGATCCTTGGAGATAATAGTTCCAAAAAATTGAGTGTTGAGCACCTCTTTGCAAATAGACCCCTCTATTCCAATGAGTTTACCAAACAAAGATTATTAATCTGGTTAGCTAGTTGAATTTTTATTGATAAAACCAATCAAGATTTCAATAGGTCCATTCAATCACTACTATCTTCTTTACCAAACCTTCATCTAGAGATAAGTCCTGAATCCTTCACACCAAAATATCTACTGGAGGCAAAATTTTGTCCTCATTTTCCTATTTTTCTTCCTATTCAATAAGTCACCTCTCCAAGTGTCCTTTCAAACATAAATTTTTAGTATCACCTTTCTCCTCTAGAATGAACTATTCTGACCATAAATAATCCTTCTCCATCAACCCTTCTACCTTAGAAAGGTCATGATCGTTTTCCAATAGACTTTCTACTGAAGGTCAATCATTATCCTCCTTTTCCTTCTCCTCTTCCTTTTCCCCTTGTTTAAGAAAGTGCCTCTCCTAGTTGTAACTATTTCTCCAACTATTTTTCCACTAGATCTCTTTGAACCTTCTATCCTCCCCCTCAACTTCCCTCTCTAGATCCAGGAGTACCTGGGTCTTGACGATCCACATCATCTCTCCAAGTGTCATTTATACACTTTAAAATTCATAATTTATTGTAACATGAGTGGATGCTAATTCAAAAAAATCAAAACTCAAAAATTAAAAACTTTAAAATTCAAAATTTAGAATTCAAATTAAAATTAAAATTTCCATATGTGTATAAAATAATATGCTACATTATTTTATACGTAAGAAGTAAATTTTTCAATTACTACATATGTATTGGATAATAACATGTGAGGGAAAAATAAATTATCCTTGCATATGGTGATTTTAATATATTATTTTGAGATGATTTAGTACAAAATAGGGTGTTTATCTATTACCTTAAAAGGGGAAACTTATAAAAGTACTTTTCCAATATGAGATGTGTCTATTATGATCAAATATGGGATCATTAGATACTTCTTTGATCAAGAAATGGATGGGGTAATAGTGACTCCCTAAAAGTTATCTTGGATATGTTTCAAGCATTTTTGAAAGTTTATGATGTGTGCATTGGGTGCTAGTGATTATTGTGATAAAGTGTTGGGATATCATTTCAACACCTATTGAAATTTTAGTGATGGATAAACTATTGTGTAATTTTTAGGAAATACCAAACAATTTTTATTACTTCATATGCTTTCTTTCAATTTTAATTTCAAATTTTATTTTAAGAGCTAATTTCAAATTTTCAAAATTTAAATTTGATGGATCCACATACTAGTAGAGTATAAAGATCAATAGCCACAATACTTCAAATTTTGTGAAACCATACTATTTATTTATTTACCTTGAATGAATAAAATTATTGCATAAAATCCTTTAGATAAACCTCAACTCAAAATTCGAGTTGACATGTAAAATTAAAAAATCTAAAAAAAAAACAAAAAAAACCTAGAGTTAACTACCCCTACTATAAATAACCACTTGATTTTTATATAAATTTTGCATGAAGGTTTGGATGGGCATAAAATTTTAATAATATCCTCTAAATACTAGATTCATTATATTGGACAAGTTTCAATCTAAGTTCACATCTGGTTACAAAATTATTCTGTTTCTACTATTTTTAGCATGATTAAAAATAATGGAATACAATTTCAGACCCTCAAAGGATCTTGTATGGATCTCCAAACATCTTAGAATTAGACATAACTATAGAATAAGGTTTTATATGCATGCTTATTTCCTTTATCTTCATTTTTTTGTGATGGAAATCTCAATCGGTTTAACAAGTCAAAAGTTATGGCCTCCGTAAGATAGGTCTTTGCATCATTTTTCTCAAATTATCACATGTATATCATGAGAAATTTAAGTACATGTAGAAATGAATACTTGTTTAATATAACTTATCTAATCAACCAAGGATGAAAACTTATTTAAATTAAGTTAAAACCCTTCATTCTTCCCTAGGTAAGCAAAGATGCACGTTTCAAATTATTTACATGTATAATCTATGGCACACATGCATCTCACTCACATACCCACATCAAAGTAGGAGAATCATGTAGACATCAAAACTTCACACAAAACCCTTATTTTTATTATTTATTCATAATTTAGATTATTTGGCAAGCTTTTACATTTTAACCTATTTCTAGGATAGCTAACCCGATATGAGTCTCTATTTGGTCCACTAAGCCTAACAAACACCTCAATAATTATATATAAGGTATATGCTAGTAAATTTAAAGTAATTTTCAACTATTATTCAACCCTCTCTCCAAAACAAAACCTTTTTTTTCTCATGGACAAGCCCAAGGTTGTAAGGCCTACTTTGGATAAGCTTGTATCCCTAATAGCTTGTCTTTTTTAAATTTTTGGGTCCTTTTGGTTATTTTACCTTAGCTTATGCCTTAAACCTTCCCATTGTAATTTTTAAAAGTCAACTATCACACATGAGTCATCTTAAATCATCCTATAAGTATAAGGTATTACAAATATGTCTTGACATCTATCTAGGAATCAAAAGAGAACTAGTAGAGAGAGTATTTGTCACACCAAGGGCCAAACCTAAATACAAGTTTATCCATTTAAGTTGTGCTTCATAATTTTACACACTTACGACACATATCCATCTTGGTCTCTATACACATTCCCTTATACCAAATTAGGGTAATTAGAATTTAGTAATTACATTGATCACTTATAGGTGAGAGGAGGTTGAAACCCTTACTTGAGATATTCCATCCACACACCACACAACTATATATAGGTCTAATTTTGAGCATGCTAGATACATAGTTTACAACATTTCTTTGGTAGTTACCCAACTCCATTATTATTGTTTTATTTTAGAGTGAACAAGCTAGGTCAAATTTATTATTTAGTCAAACAATATATTATTCTTTGTACATCTACAAAGTCAAGGTACAATCATACTAAAAATATGCAAGACATAAGAACCAAAATACACAGATTATGAAATCATATAGAAATAAGACCATTGACATAGAAACATGATCAACACAATGAGCTTACTATTTATAAAAAATTACATAATATGCACATATAACTACCGACTCATCTTAGGGCATAGTGTGGGTCCAAAAATTTAGGAGTAGGTAAAACACAATCAACACATTTATAATACACTCTATAGAATAGTCAAGGTACAATCATACTTAAAATATTCAAGACACAAGAAGCAAATTACGCAGATTGTGAAATCATATAGAAACATGACCATTGGCATAGAAACATGATCAACACAATGAGATTACTATTAATAAAAACTTACATAATAAGCACATATAACTACAGGCTCATCTTAGGGCATAGTGTGGGTCCAAAAATTTAGGAGTAGGTAAAACACAATCAACACATTTATAATACACTCTATAAAACGATCAAGGTGCATTCATTTCCTAATCTATTTGTCAACTCGTTGCATTGCTTTAGCTTATGTTTGTGACACTTAGGCTTATTTTTGTTATTTAGCCTCTTAAATAGGCTTGGATTTGTATTTTAGTTGTGTATGTTTAGATTCAGTTAATTATTCATGTTTATTCCTATTTTTTGTAAACAATAGAATTAAGATAAAAAATACCATAAAAAGAGGTTGTGAAAATATGGGTGTGTAAACTTTATAGTGTATGTAGATATGTATGATGTGTATATGATGACTACGATAAAGAAAAATATTTTTTTGGTGTTTTTTTTTTAAATTTTTATGAATGTTTTTGGATTTTTCAATTTTGATTAATCAAGTAACAAGAGGAAGGTGTAAAGCACAACATATAAAAGATGAAATATATGTATAAGACTATGGTATGGTAAATATGTCAAAATATGTATGTGTTGAATCCCATGCTATGCCTTGTTACACATTAATATATATGTCTAAGATATTATGGTCACCTTAAACACACTTCATCAATTGGTAAATTATCTTCACAAAAGTATTGGTATCAATTTCTAGTGATAGAATATGTTGGTTTTGAAACATTAGGATGTGAATGGATAATGTTAAATTCAAATGACATTATTTATTGAGATAAGTTTTGTATTTGATTTTAAAAATTATTTATAGATTTCACTAAAAATTTTATGTCATGTGTAAAAATGGTTATTATTGTGATAGGTGAGCTTAAAGGTTGGATATCATCATTGACAATGGGAAAATCTTCATTAATTTGCATAGGCATAGGAGTCAAACATGTGTTTGAAAGTATAGGAAATTCATAAGTACAAAATCTAGGAGAGTGTATGTGAGAACGATTTTTATTTATGATATTTTTGACATCTATATCATCTCATAAATGTGACTAGGGATTACAATAAAAAATATTTTGAGATGTTCAACAATGCAAGTAATAATTATGTTTTGATCCATTTTATTAACTTAGACTGTAATGATTGAAAAGAAATGCACATTTAAAGGTTTATGAAATCCAAAGATATAAAGAGTGAAGAACACCCTAAAATTATAATTTAAAAGATATGAAAGCATTAAGGAGAAGAGAATAATATAGAAACCCTATGTTGATTGTAAGCCATAATTAAATTATAAGTAAAATTTGGCATAATGTAGGTACCTAAGTAGCAATTAGAGTTTCGGAGAACATGCATGGAAAAGAATTAGACATGAAATCAGCCATTAAAGTGTAAGGTAATAGGGTTTTTAAACGTTAGGTTGAATGTTTGAAATATTTGAGATTCACCATTTACGTTTATCTTAATTGAATTTTTACACAAAAAGGTATAAACAAACTACAATTAAACATATCCAAATATATATAATTAAAATACAAAATTAAATATCTTTTTAAGTGGATAATTAATGAGAACAAGCCAAAGTGTCACAAATGAAATTTATAACAATGCAATGTAGTTGATAAGATGCTGATAAATTATCACACCTTGGTTGTTATGTATATTTGATTTTGTTTTATGACTATGTTGACTATGCTTGACCTAATCTTGAATTTTTATACCTATGAAGTCCCTTGAGACAAACTTATTCTTGTACAGGATTGTCTTGTATAAGATCGGCTATAACAAGCTCAACCACTACAGTCATATCCCTATGCCACCAAGTGTGCCCTTGTCAGTTGTCCTTCCATATTTTTTGGGTGCCTATGCACTATGTTTTATTGATTATGACTATACATTAACTTCACATATGTGTAGGTTAGAATATGTTTTATGATTGAATATTTACTTTGACATAGCTTGTATAATCCATAATAAAATTGAAGTAAGGGATCATTCCATAATCCATGAATTATATGATGAATATTTATAGTAAAAGTTTGTATTTTTTTAATCAATGTTTCAGATTACACTATGTGAACCATCCTTAAGATGGGAGAAAATAGTATGAAGTAAGGAAGATAGGAAATTGCCAAAGCATCATTACAAACTATGTATCCTATACATTCAAAATAAAACCTCAACGTAGTTATATTGTGTTAGAATGGAATATATAGACTAAGGGTTTAAACCTCATCTTCCTTAGAAGTTATCAATGTAAATACTACAGTCTAATTACACTCCTTTAATGTAAGGGAATTTATAGAGAGACCAAGATAGATAAGTGTCACAAGTGTGTAGGATTTGATTCAATGAATTATCACTTTATTGAAAAGGCTTAACATAGCTTGACATAATCCATAATAAAATAAAAGTAATGGATCAAAGAGATAGTATTTCCACAATCCATTAATTATATGATGAATATTTCTAGTAAAAACGTGTATTTTTTAATCAATGTTTCAGATTATGCTCTATGAACCATTGTCAAGATGGGAGAAAATAGTATGAAGTAATAGAGTTAGGAAATTTCCAAAGCATCATTACAAACTATGTATCCTGCACACTCATAATCAAACCTTAATGTAGTTATATGGTGTGAGAATGGAATATCTAGACTAAGGGTTTCAACCTCCTCTTCCTTATAAGTGATCAATATAAATACTACAATATAATTACACTCCTTTAGTACAAGGGTATTTGTAGAGAAACTAAGATAGATAAGTGTCATAAGTGTGTAGGATTTTATTGAATGAATTACCACTTGATCGAAAAGGCTTCACTCTAGGGTTGAGCCTTGGTTTGTTGAAATTTATCTTAGGTTCTTCCTCTATATATTTTTTATTGTCAAATGGATTGAATAAACATATTTATAGGATGATTAAGGATAACCAATGTGTGTTGGCTGACTTTATAAAATGCAAACAGAAAGGGTTAAGGCTCATATCACATGGTAATAAAGAGATGAACCCAAAAATATAAAAGAGAAAAACTTAGAAGGGTATGAATTTGTCTAGGATAGGCCCGTACGACTATAGGTTTATCCAAGAGATAAGTCAAACTTTATTTTTAAGGTAGGACTATCTAATGGATAAGATATAGTCCAGATGCACTAATGGATAACTTTTGTATAGGCATTGAAGTGATTTTAAGCTCTATAGACCAATTATAGACTTATGTGGGGTCAAGAATATCTTCTAAATGGGTCATAATGTACAGGTTTGATAAATAAGTTAAATTAGGAATAAAACATGAGAACATGGATCTTGTGCCAAATTTAGGTGTCTAAAACAAGAAAGAGAGTGTCACGTTAGGGTCTAGGTATATAAGAAGAATTTTAGGCTGATCAAGGTGCTTATAAATTGGTACTTAGACTAATATCATGTCATTGACCTGACCGAGGGGTTCAGTAATCGTTGCACTCTCCTTGCTCCTCTACTCCTCATTGTATTCACTTCCAATCACTTGAATTGGATCCTTTTATAATGTTTATTCACCCTATAAGCTTCCATTTTATGCATGATTTAATAATGTTTGTTTCTTTTTATAGATTCACATTAGAACCTTTTTAGTATATAAAGACAAATAAAATAAAAATAAAAATAGAGGCAAGATGAGTGTTGCAACTTGTAGGCAAAGGAGGCTGGTCATTTTTTGAATAAAGACGATTTGTATTATGTCATAATTCATTGAAACCCATGTATTCAAGGATACATCAGGAATAATTGGGGACTTAAAGGATTGTCATTTTATATGTAATATTATTTTATATTGTGTTACCATTCATGGCAATTAATGTATTCGAGCATACCTCATGACCAATCGAGGACTCTCCATTGTACAAATATCTCATCCACCATAACCAAAACAATGTAAAATAATTTTATGTAGGATGGGAATTTAAGAAATAAGATGATAAATCTGATATTTGTAGTATCCATAATCCATAATAATGATGATAATACTTTTTCATGACTTCATGACTATATATCACACACATATAGTAAATTGTTTGCACTTCAACTTGGGAACATCAATGGAAACCATCTAATTTTATCTAAGATGATATAAAAATTGAATATGAATATAAATTAAATGTGTATGCCCACATGATGAAGGTTTATTCGAATTGGTAATCAGATAATCTCTTTATCTAGTGTCAAAATCATAAAATGAACATGTTACATCACCAAAGCCTCCAAAGTTAAAATGCTTAAATTTGAGATTCAAGATGACAAGTCCCCTATACTATGGATACAAAAAATTGTGTAAGTTAGTGAATTAATAAGAGGATTTGAAGGTAGATTGGGAATTTAATTGAGAACACATAAAAGTTGAACGGTCACATCCAAAGATTGGAAAAATCCATTACAATATCTAATTATATAATAAGGCCATTATCACTAAATTTGTTTCTAAAAAAGTTGCCACTCTAAGAAAATACTTAAAAAAACCTTCACCAGTTATGTTTACATATGAGTTTAGGACTAAAATTTACTTAAATCATTTATAGGTCATGGAAAAAAACATAATTTTTTTTTACAAGCGCGGTTGAGATTTAGAGTAAAAACTAAGAAAACATGACAAGCAATGCCATGTGGTGTGGAAGGATCCTAAAATGGGAAGATGCATTCAGATGGGTAGTCGTAATAGTATCCAAAGTAGCAGGATCAAGTAGAGTGTAGATATATCAAGGCTTCAATGTGTGTCAGGTTCATACTCCTTGACAAAATATTTGTCTATGGAAGAGGAGGAGGATGCAACTCCCTCATTTGCTTCATAGTTGATTTGGGCAAGGTAACTACCAAAAATATATAAAATTATCATGAATAATAACCTACCTCCATTTGTAATGATAGTGACATAAACCATAAAGGATAAGGGCATCACCATTCTTCTCACGAAATAGAGGAAAACATGTAGATCTTGTTTATGATAATTCAATTCACTTTGATACTTAAACTTTAAGCTTCTATTTTAATGGAAGTATAAAAATATGGCATGGTTTAATGTTGTAATGAAATTATAACCATTTATTGTTTATATATGTTTAATTTTAATGTTATGAATGTTTTCTTTCCTTATAATAGGAATTTTACTGTTATTTTCAAAAAAACTTAAATATGATAAATGTATTCATGATATTTTATTTTTTATTAATATTTCTCTCTCTCTCACACACACATACAAATTCATGCCTATATTTTTTTGATATATGTTATTGATGTTTGACTAGTTGTATGTTACAGGGATGCAAATTTTTTTTGGTTAGTATAAACTATAAAAATTTATAATGTTTTACTTACACAATAAAAATGTTGTTGCATGGTTTTCCACTAGTTATTGAGTTCAGTTTTGTACCTTAAAATTTAAGCTTCCATTTTCATGCAAATCTAAAAATATTGCATGTTTCTATTGTTTTAATAACATTAAAACCATTTTATTTCTTGATATTTGATTTTTATCTTTGTATTTTTTATATTTTAATGTTTTGTATATTTAATCTTCCCAAAAGATATTACTATTAATGTTAAAAAATATAGGATATGGTAAATTTTATAGTGACATTTTATCCATTTTAACTTCTTGCCCAATTTTTTTGGCATTGTAAACATCCAAATTTGGCACAAAACATTTATTCCCATGTTTCATGTGTAATTCAACTTATTTGGTAAACTTTTACAACTTAACCATTTATAGTATGATACCAACCCCACGCAAGTCTATATTTTATCCATAAATATTCAATTTTTTTGACATTTATCCAAAAGGCATCTATTTATACATTTGGAATAAACTCTGTCCATTAAACAACCTTGCCTTGAAAACAAAGTTTGACTTATCTCTTGGGCAAACCCATACCTTTACAGGTATACAGGTTTGTCTCTTTTAGCTTTGTGGGTTTATTTGTTTGTTACCATTTTTAATGAGCCTTAACCCCTCCCATATATGTTTTCAATAGTTGGCCAACGTAATTTGTAATCCTAGATCATCCTATAAATGCAAGGTCTTGCCTAGCCATTACCTAGGACTAAAAAGGATCATAGAGAGAAGTAGAAGAACCTTCAACACCCACTATGCCAAGGGTCAAGACTAAAGCCATATTTCTTCATTCAAGTTTTACTTCATTAAATAAAATTCAACTTACAACATTTATCCATCTTGTATCTCTACAACACTCCTTGTGTCAAAGGAGGGTAATTCATCTCTAGTAGTTGCATTGATCACTTCCAGGGAAGAAAAGGTTAAAAACCTTACTCGAGGTATTCCAGTCACATACCATAATAAATTTGTGGAGGTATGATTCCAATCACATGGGATACATAGTTTGAAACATTGTTATGACATTTTTTCAATTCCATTATTTTTATTTTGTTTTTAGTGTGTAAGCTAGGCCAAAGTAAAGATTCAACCACACAACATATTCTACCCTACACATCAATGAAGTGAAGATAAATTCATAATCAAAAGAAACAATTCATATGCACCATAAAACCCAAACTATGAAAGCTTATAAAGATGCACCTAAAAGTATAGAGATGCACTCAACAATAGGGATAGAACCAAAACATCCATGATTCTATAGAATAAGCTTGTACAAGTATAAATATGTATCAAAGTAGTGCACATGTCTAGAAATCTAGGATCATGTCAAATATAGTCAATGTAGTTTGAATAAAAATTCATAATTATAAGGAGTGATCATTTATTAGCCTCTTTGCCAATTCATTACTTTACTTTAGCTTACATTTGCAACATTTGGGTATGTTTTGGTTATTTAGCCTCTTAGATACATCTAAAATCTATATTTCAATTATACATACTTAGATTTATGTTATTTTAATTATTTTATACACATTTTTTGTAAAAATTAGAATTATGATAAACTTATTGGTGAGCGTAAACTATTTCAAACACTCAACCTAGGGTTCCATACAACTATTTGCTTTCACATTTTCATGGTTGATTTTACATCTGGTTTTCAAATCTGATTTATTTTCATGCTTACTTTATCCCAAACTATAATATTTATTTAGGTATCTACATCACTCAATTTTTTCCTTAGGGTTTCATCAACCCCCATCCTCTTAGGGTTTGGTCATTCATTTCCAAAGCTAATTTTCATATTTTCACTCTAAGCTTTTATCTTCTCTTACATCTATTAAGACCCTCATAACCTTTAGTTGTTCTTATATTAACTTAAATCATGGTGAAAATTTTGGAAATATATCAAGGTGTGGTGTATTTTAAGATGTTGAATTAAAAAATGTCACGTTCTTTAGAAAAAAAGGATTCATGATTGTGTTATTCAAGGTTTTAAAGAGAGCATTCTTGCAATTTTTTTTCATGGATTGTTAAATAAATATAAATAGGTCTTGAATATAAACACATTTCATAATGAAATTCCTATAGTGTTGATTGTAATCATAAAATGTTTATGCTCTATGATAAATGTTTGGATCATATGCCTATGCAAGGTAGTATGCATACACTCATTATTAATGGTAAGGGTCAACACTTGGTTGAATTACTGAGAATACAACCATTTACACACATGAGACATTCACCATGATGCATACTATAGGATACTTATATAGGTAAGTGCATAATCTATCACTTTATTAACAATCATATGAAGCTAATCGTAGGGATAATATTGTGTATTCAAATCTTATTCAGAAGGAAATTTTAGACTTACCTATTCCTCATTAATTTATTACTATATAATTAAATATATTTCATGGTCATGGGGATCCTCAAACTAAATTTCATGAGTTTTACCTATCTATACCCGATTGTGAATATCGCTCTTTGATCATACTGCAATTATTACATAAAAAAATAATATGCAAAGTGTTAGATTGGTTTAAGTCTTTATATAATTGATATTTATAAAAAAATGTGTGGTTTTCAATAAGGTTTACTTGAAAAATTCATCAATAATAATGGACCAAGAGATACATGGCAAAAAATTTAACATTTAAAAAAGGATCCAACAGAATGCATACCCATTTTGTATTTTGTTTCCATTGTCATATGTACTCTTTGATTTATTAACCATGTGATGTTCAAATGCAACAGTGTTTTATCAAAAGCCTCATAACACATTTCATTTATAAGTTGATTACTCAATGATAGAATAAACCATGTAAAAAATTTAAATTATCCAATACATTTGATAATACTAAATTCATCATAAAAATATAATTCAAAACTTTGTTAATCAATTCAAGAGAAAATTATTCAAAAGTTAATCACTACATGAATCTACAAAAATTCAAACTCAAACAACATGAATTTAATGAAGTGTTTACTTGGTTTAATTTTATTAATTGAAGTGAGACTATTTCTAAAATTAATGGCATACAGTTCTAGAGCTGTTAAGCTTATGAAAGAATTGTAGGCTCCTAAAAAATAATTTTGTCAAAATCCCAACTACTTGTTAGGAGTGATGATGCATTAATTGATGATCTCCACAAATTTTATTGGTTTGTACCTTACGTGTACCAAAATAGAGTCTACGTAGGCTCTTTATAGGTCTATGTAGCTTTGGTCAACTTGAATTAACCTATTACCTACTGAATCATTTTTTCATGAGGCTTATGTACTCGCACTCTCTCTATGCCTCTATAAAATTAATGAGTTGGCTTGTTGAGTGTGCACATGTTGTGTACTTTATGTGCAACATTCCTTAAAAATTATAGTAGTCCCCTTTAAGTGATGCAATAGTACCCTTATACCTAAGATTCTCCTGCATCAGACATCCCAACTAGTTTGAAAAGTGAGCTTCATCTCAAAAATCAAAGTTTGTGAGAGTATGGCCATAACGACCAATCTCTATGAGGTCTAACCATGTTGCATCCTTTTTTACACGACTGTTACAATTTTCTAGGTATTTTTTGAATTCCTTTCCACATGTCCTTTTATGACCCTAGAGTTCAATATGGCTTCTATTTCTTCCTTCTTCCTTCCTAACAATTTCACCTTTCAATCTAGTACCCACACATCTGCTTCTTTTTTTGCTTACTTTTTGTGAAACTCATGTCAATCAACCACTTTGAATATGAGTGATATGTCTAGTTCTTTCGGTAACTCAATTTCATTGGGGTTTGCTAAGAATTTACACAACACTTTACATGGTCCTATATTTTTCATCTTAAGCTTATTATAGGTTCCACTTAGAAATATTTGCCTATGTAAATGCACAAATTCTAAGCCTCCTACCTCAAATTCAGCCTTATTTTACGAGAGAGTGCTCTACTCCAAATTTCTTCAGATCTCCTCATGTAGATCCTACATATATTCTTCATAATCCTCCACTTCCTCACTCTTGTGATTATTAGTTAATATTACTCAACTCTAAAACTCCCTTAGGATTACTTCGAGTCACTATCTAGAAAGTTACTTTCACAATACCCCTATTTACAAGATTGTTTTATGTAAATCTTGCTTGTGCTAATACTAGGTCCCACTGTTTGGGTTCGTCGCCTACTAAACATCTGCTAAAATTCCAAAGGATTTTATTTACTACTTCAGTTTGTCCATCTATCTATGGATGATTTTTTGAACTAAAACTCAACTTTGTTCCCATCTTTTTCCATAAAGTTCACCAAAAATGTCCTACAAACTTGGTGTCCCTCTCTAACACAATAATGTGTGACAATCCATGCAATATTATTACTTCCCTAAAGAATAGTTTGATAACAAATTTTTCATTTCACTTGTATTTTAGCAAAAAATAAATGCATCATTTTTTAAAACCTATCTACCACAACAAAGATGCAATCATTTCCCATTTGTATTCTTAGCAATCTCAACATGATATCCATGCTTATATCATCCCAGTACTTCCTTAGAATTGATAAGGATTGGTATTAACCCATATTTTGGATTTTTATTTTTACCAGCACAATCCCACTTCGAAGGAAAGAGAGCACTTAAAAGGGGAAGGTGGGTAAAAGATAACTTTTTTTTTATCCATCAAATGAAAAAACTATCGGAAGTAGAAATAAATTTTAAAAAAAAGTAGGTATGAAAATCACCTTCATCAATGATGGGGCTTCACAAAAAATAAAATTTAACTAGTTAATGGAACCCTTTCCAAAATGGCTTGTGCTAAAATAGACCATTGATGAGGGCTCGAGGAGGAACACAAGTGCAAGTGTAAATATTGGACTTATATTATAAAACTAAGAACAATTGCTATTTAGCTTTTGTGAGGGCTTTGGATCCTTGTCTAATAATCAATCAAAGGTTCTTACCAATTGTTAAAGATTAAGTTTGCCTTGAGCTTAAAAAATCACTAATATATTGTAATCATTATAAAAGTCAATCTACAAATAAATAGTTTGTAACTTCAACAAATTTTTTGTCGATATTAGTGACCTTGAATATGATTTTGAGTTTTTGAGTTTGACACTTGCCATTATAATGAAAATGATGCAATTGATGTCAATTAAAAATGTTTCTAATCTCAATGCTAGTGTAGAATGAGTTAGAAATTTTAAGTCTTAAGCATGTGACGTTTGGCTTACAGAAATCCTAATATTTATTATCGATGCATGACCATTGTATAGGAGGATAAAATCAACTATAAGACAAGTCATATTCAAAATCCATTTCAATTAGTGGCCTATGGCTTTCATATTAAAAATAGGTGTCTTAAGAATCTGCTCTCATGATATTATAATTGTAAAAATAGTTACACTACAAAATTTACGAATTGTAAAAATAGTTTTATTCTTATTATTGTAAAACTACAAAATTTACACTTATAGAGGAAATCTATGAAATTTGAATGTAAAACTAAATTAAACAAATATTTATAGTGGAGCTTCTACGCGGTGTGTCCTTTGTAGCCTCCTGTTGTTTTCCACCAGGTGGACACAGAGGGAGAGCTCGGCTTGCCATTTCCCAATGACTGCAAGAAATCCGCCACAATAGCACGCTGTGCAGGGGTGAATTTGCCATACCAAATGAGATGAATATTGAGGATAGCCTTAGTGGTGAGCAGAGGGCCATTGTGACATTTCAGAACAAGAGGCTCCTCTTTCACCAGAGCAGACAGTTTCCTCCAATGACCAAGGGGGCTTACCCCACCATCCGCTGCTGCTGACAATGCCATCATACACACACAGCAGCAGTGATCTGTTAACAACGCTTTTGCCCTGTACGACAGCCATCTTAAGCAGGTAGGGTAATGAATGAGGTTGATTTTATGTGGAGAAAATTACAAAACATTAGATGTGAATGTTGTTGTGGGAAGCGATGAAGGGAAATACAGAGGAGAAAAATAAATAAGAAAATAAGAACTGTTAACCCAGAACTCAGAAAGCTACAGCAATCTTGAGAAACACAATTCTATTCATCTTCTAATTTCCCTTGATTACAATGTGCGCCCTTAACGTCTTTTTATAGATTTAGAAACTAAACAATAACTGAAAATAGACTCATCTATTATTAGCTTCAACTACTTAACTAACTGCTCGTTCAAACAAACTCCTATCTAACTGATTGTTAACTAACTCAATTCTAACTATCAGTTTACTAACTGATGCTTAACAGCTTGCATGTATGAGTGGAGGTGGGAGAAATTATCTCTAACTAACTTGAGTTTCTAACACTCCCCCTTAATTTTTACCACTTACAATTTTAGCATTTACAATGCCTAAATTTTGTCTCAAATAATCAAAGGTCTCTTTTTGTAATGCCTTTGTAAATATATCTGCTAGTTGATCTTCAGATCTGCAAATGTCCAGATGGATTTCTCCATTGTTCACTAACTCTCTGATAAAGTGAAATCTTTTATCTATGTGCTTGCTCCTCTTGTGAAACACATGATTTTTTGATAAAGCGATTGCTGATTTGTTATCACAGAAGATTGGTGTTGACTCCTTCTGTGCCTGTAATAAATCTTTCAATATTCTTCTCATCCATGTTGCTTGACATGCTGCTGATGTGGCTGCAACATACTCTGCTTCAGCTAATGAAAGTGTCACTATAGGCTGCTTTTTGGATGCCCATGTGACCACACCTGTGCCTAATATAAAGGCATGTCCAGAAGTACTCTTCCTATCATCAACGCTACCTGCAAAATCACTATCTGTAAAACCAATCAAACTAAAATCGTTAGTTGTGGAATATAAAATTCCATAATCTGTAGTTCCTGCCACATATCTCAATATCCTTTTTCTAACTTGCCAATGTGAGTCTTTTGGTGACTCCATGAATCTTGAGATTAAGCTAACCCCATAACTGATATCTGGTCTAGTAGCTGTAAGATACATCAAACTTCCAACTAGCCTTTTGAATATTGTAGAATCAACATTGGATCCTTTGTCTTCTTTGCTAAGTTTAGTCCCTGTAGCAATTGGTGTAGGTGCTGGTTTACAATTCAGCATCCTAAATCTTTTTAACACATCCTTTGCATATTTTGTTTGACAGATAAAAATTCCTTTCTCTGATTGTTCAACTTCTATTCCCAAAAAATACTTCATTAATCCCAAATCTGTCATTTCAAATTCATTCTTCATTGTTGATTTAAAAGTGTCTACAGACAAATTTCCAGTAAAAATCAAATCATCAACATATAAACACACAATTAAAATTTGACCTTCTTTGCTGATTTTTGTGTACAAAGTAGGCTCACTATCGCTTCTGCTGAATCCTTTGCTTATCATATAAGAATCTATCCTGCTATACCATGCTCTTGGTGCTTGTTTGAGACCATAAAGAGCTTTCTTCAATCTGTAAACTTTTTCTTCATGTCCTTGAACTTCATAACCTGTGGGCTGTTTCACATATACTTCTTCATCTAGAAATCCATTCAAGAAAGCTGATTTTACATCCATTTGATATACATACCAATTATTTTGAGCAGCTATGGATAATACCATTCTTACAGTATCCAATCTAGCAACTGGTGCAAATGTTTCATTATAGTCAACTCCATGTTCTTGTGCAAAACCTTTTGCAACTAACCTTGCCTTGTGCTTTTCAACATTTTCATCTGCATCAAATTTAGTCTTATAAATCCATTTAACTCCAATACAATCCTTACCTTCAGGTAGAGTAGTTAGATCCCATGTTTGATTTCTTTCAATAGCATTCAACTCTTCATCCATTGCTTTTAGCCAATGTTCCTCATTAACTGCTTCTTCATAAGACATAGGGTCATGAGTGAAAAGAGCAAAATTTGAAACCAAATCTAATTTCTCTTTTTCTTGATTGTAAATCTCATTTAAACTTCTCATCTTCTTACCTTTAAATCTTGCTCTTAAAGTAGCAAGAGTTGGATCTGATTCATTACTTACTTGTGAATTTGGAGTAGGGTGACCTGCATGACTAGATTCACCTTGTTCAAACCTTCTAGGTGTTCTTACTGGTGTACTTGTGCCTGCTTGTGGAGAGGATTGTCCACCTTGAAAATTTTGTTCTTCAGAAACTTCTTCATCTTGTGGAATTGGTGCCCCAACAATGATGGTGCTACCATCCCATGCTTCTGCTTCCTTAAATTCAACATCCCTGCTAATAATCACTTGCTTTGAAATTGGGTTATATAACTTATATGCCTTTGATTCTTCTGAATAGCCAATAAAAATGCATTTCTCACCTCTATCATCAAGTTTCTTTCTCAATTTAGATGGTATAAGAGAATATGCTACACAACCAAAAATTCTGAAATGATATACACTGTATTTCTTACCACTCCATGCTTCTTGTGGAATTCGATCTCTGACACTCTTTGTTGGGCTTCTGTTCAGAATATACACTGCACAGGCTACTGCTTCTGCCCAATATTCATTTGACAAGTGTTTAGCTTTCAACATGCTTCTTGCCATTTCCATGATTGTTCTGTTCTTTCTTTCTGCTACACCATTCTGCTGTGGTGTGTACCTTGTAGTCAATTGTCTTTTGATTCCATGATATCTGCAAAAATCTTGAAATTGATTAGACATATATTCACCACCTCGATCAGATCTGAGTACCTGAATATATCGGCCACTTTGCTTTTCAACCATTGCCTTGAATTCTTTAAACTTTTCAAATGCTTCAGATTTGTTTTTGAGAAAGTAGATCCAAGTCTTTCTGCTAAAGTCATCAATGAAGGTTAGAAAATAATTACTTCCTCCAAATGATGGAGTTTGCATTGGTCCACATAAATCACTATGGACTAACTCCAATATTACCTTAGCTCTATATGAGCCTCCTACTGGAAAACTCTCTCTACGCTGTTTTGCCAGAATACAACTGTCACATGAACTTCCTGGCTGTTCTATTGGTGGTAAACCCTTCACCATATTTTTCTTCTGTAACAAATTTAAAGCTCCAAAATGTAAATGTCCATACCTTAAGTGCCATAACCATGATTGATCTAGATGTATGGATTTGTAGTGAGCTTCTTCTTCTCCTTGGATGCACTGAATGTGAAGAGGGAACATGCGATTCTTGGTCATCTCCACTTTTCCTATCAACCTGTCACTTGGAACCTTGTCCAATATTGTGCAGACATTATCCATAAAAGATACTCTGTAACCTTTCTGCACTAACTGACCAACACTCAAAAGATTATGTTTTAGTCTAGGTACAAAATAAACATCAGGTATAAATCTTCTTTCACCATTCTTGGCCAAAAAATTTATGACACCTTTACCCATGACATCTACTGTGATATCATTTCCTAGTTTCACTTCTGATCTTACAGAATCATCAAGACTAGCAAAAAATTCTTTATTTCCTATCATATGATTACTGCAACCACTATCTAAAAACCAAATATCTTTAAATTTTTCTTGAGTAACATTACAAGTAAGAAACATGCTTCTAGAATTAGAACTAGATTCACCTGTGTAATTAGCATTCTGTTTGTACACATATCCTGGTTTATTTCTGCAGTCACTAGCATAATGACCATATTTCTTGTAGTAATAACATTGAACATTAGATTTATCAAACCTTTGAGAACCTTGCTGTGAGTGGTTGTGACCACATCCTCTGTTGCTGTAGTTTCCTCTACTACTATAGTTTTGATTATTGTTCTCACCTTCCTCTGAATTGTTCTTTCCATATCTGCCTCTGCCTCTTCTTCTGAAGCTTGACCTGGCTCTTCCTCTTCCTCTGCCAACTGTTACCTGTGACTTGAATGCATTCTCAAGAGAAGAGTTATTCTTATTCATTCTGGATTCATGTGTTAACAAAGAACCCATTAATTCATCTACAGATAATTGTTTCAAATCCTTGGTTTCTTCAATAGCTACTACTATAGCATTGAACTTACTAGGTAAACATCTGAGTACTTTCTCTATAATCTTCTGATCTGTCATAGTTTCTCCATTAGATCTAATTTGGTTCACTATATTCAAAACTTGACCCATAAACTGATCTATTGATTCTGATTCATTCATTTGCAAATTTTCAAAAGTTCTCCTTAAAGATTGCAATTTAGCAATTTTTACCTTCGTATTACCTCTATAAGTAGTCTCCAGGATTTTCCATGCCTCTCTGGATCTCGTTGCTGCTGCAACTCTGGAAAATATCGATTCATCCAATCCCTGTTGGATTATAAATAAGGCTTTTGCATCTTTCTTTCTGTTCTCTTTAAGGTGATCTTTTTGTGCTTGATTTAACGCTAGATGGACTGCTTCGTCTTGCGGTTCTACAAAACCACTTTCTACCAGATCCCATACATCTTGTGAGCAAAATAAAGTTCTCATCTTAATTGCCCAAAAATCGTAATTCTTACCATCGAAAATGGGAATTTGAGGCTGTGAAATACTGTTATATGCTGTCATTTCTTACACGTTCTGCCTTCACGGCTTCCTGCACACTTCTTCAGATGATGACTAAGCGTCCTTAACCTGCTGGCTCTTCTTAAACTTCTGCTGAGTGCTCTTTCAAAAAACAAGGCGCTTTTGACTTCTGCTATTTACTTGCTGAATTAACATCAGCGCTTCTCTTTTTGTGTTGACTGCTAACTGTGATTGTTCGCTGTCCTTGGGCAGCATGCAGGGTCAAACGCCTTTAACACCTTGGTTGCAACTCAGGTTGCAACACTTCTGCTGCGCGTTCTTCTTTGGCAGCGTCTCTTTGGCTGTGTGTCGCCCACGACCCTGCACTATGCCGACGCTCCTTTCCTTGGACAACTCGCGAGTCTGCTATTTTGTCTTCCTTTTTTTTTAACTCTACTCACGGCTAACTTCTTTTGCTACTGCGACTGTTGTTAACCTTTTTTTTTTTTTTTGGCTCGGTTCTTTGGCAGCGTTGACCAGGCTCTTCCTGCTCTTTGACTGCGCTTCACCAAACGTCAAACTGACTGCACTTACAAACACCTTCTGCCAGTTGCGCAAACTTTCACGACCTGGTGATCTCTGTTGGCTGCATCCTGACTGCGCGTTAATTGTTCTTCACTGGACTTTTGTGATATCCTTCTTGTTGGGCTCCTCTTTCTACCTTGCTGGTTCTTCTCCACTGAGCGCGCCACTCCTTGTCTGGCTCTTCTTGGCTCTGATACCAAATGAAGGGAAATACAGAGGAGAAAAATAAATAAGAAAACAAGAACTGTTAACCCAGAACTCAGAAAGCTACAACAATCTTGAGAAACACAATTCTATTCATCTTCTAATTTCCCTTGATTACAATGTGCGCCCTTAGCGTCTTTTTATAGATTTAAAAACTAAACAATAACTGAAAATAGACTCATCTATTATTAGCTTCAACTACTTAACTAACTGCTCGTTCAAACAAACTCCTATCTAACTGATTGTTAACTAACTCAATTCTAACTGTCAGTTTACTAACTGATGCTTAACAGCGTGCATGCATGAGTGGAGGTGGGAGAAATTATCTCTAACTAACTTGAGTTTCTAACAAGCGATTGGATTAAATAGGCAGAGAGACTCACGAATGAAAACAATTGACAACGGTAATCATGCCGCTGGCCAGCTCATTAACAGTCGAGCAATTTGCAATGGAGCTATTTCCATTGTTACGCGGTGTGGGCTTTCTAAGAGAGACAACTCCGTTCCGTCTGGACGCCTCCCATTGCGCGTATTTGAAAAATTATCCTACGCTCCGTGTCTTGGACACATATGATGTCCTTTATCGATTTGTGTAACAGGGTGAAAAAATCTTGTTCAGGAATGCTGTCGATTCATTCCAAACTGTTCGGAACAAATTTCCACCGTTAAATTTATTTTATTTTTATTTTTAAATTTGTCTCAGTCGACGGTTGTTGGAAGGAAAGAGCGGGAATAATTAGTGTTGAAAATGTGACAGGTGTGCCTTTTTATATAGTAAATTTTTTATTTATTTTTATTTTTATATATTTTTGGAATCAACTAAAATAAGGTGGTATGGTAGGGATAGTTGCGCAGTGGGAATTTGCTATTCTTGTGTTTGAGGTGGACAAATTAATTTATAATTCATGAACTTAGATATCATGTGATAGAAGATGGCAATGACCATGATCCATGTAAGTGTGGGCAAGTAATATTTGTTATTGTAAAATTGTTTTCAATAGTTAAATTTTAAGCAAAATATGGTAATAAAGAAGATTGATGACAACCATTTTTTGTGTGGTTCGAATCAATTTAGTAAATTTTAATTCACTGATTTTTTATTTATTTTTGTTTTTATATATTTTTGGAGTCAACTAAAATAAGGTGGTATAGTAGGGATAGTTGCGCAGTGGGAATTTGCAATTCTTGTGTTTGAAGTGGGCTTTTGGCTTTCGGGCTTTTTCCGTCGGGCAAAAAGCTCGAAAGAATTCCTTCGGACAAAAAGTCCGAAGGAAAGTTCATGTTATTTAGCCATTCATTCTTTTCCATTTCTTCGGACTTTTTCTCCAAGTGAATTCTTTCGGACAAAAAGTCCGAATGAAGGTTGCCTTAAACATTTTTTCAAGGAAAATCTTCTCGAAAGAATTCTTTCGGCCTCTTGCAGTTAGCCATTTTCCCGAGGGATTTTCAATTTTTGTCCGCTTTTGCTCACTGCCCTCTGTAAGGGCACTTGTTCCTTTGGCTTTGGGGCAGCCCCTTGAACCTACCGATTGAACCAACTTTGGTTCAACGGTTCAATGGTTCAATTGATTCATTCTTTGTTATTTGGCTAAGTCTTTTTAATCTTTTGCACCGAGTGCGTTGAACCAATTGGAAATGACTAAGTGTTAGAAACTTGTTTTTTTGATTGAACTCCCCTGTAGAAGCCTTTTAACCTGTTGAACCTGTTAATCCCTTTACTTAAAAAGCTTGAAAAATGAGGAATTTGAAAGCTCAGAACAAATTTTGAGAAGGGAAGAGAAAAATTTTGGTCTGTGCAGGGCCAAAATAGTCTGTAGGTTGTCCCAAAAATGAGTGACATTTTTTGGGGACAACACATTGAATCTAAAAAATTAAGATTTCATCAAAACTTTAATACAATTAGCAGAGCCAAACGCAATCCATGGTACACATAAGTTGCAATATCTTCTAAAAATTTGACTCTAGTAATAATGAATGACTCTATATGAAATAGGTCAAATGAATTAAAAAAATTAGATGCTAATGACTGAGATTATGTTAAAACATTCACTGAACATATACAATTTCATTTATGCAAGAGAGTAAATTCTACACCTCCATAATGCCCATGATGCACAATTTGTGTAGGAGACTATACTCTTTCATTGTGCTTTCCCTAGAGACTAACCAAAAGTAAATATTTTCCTTATAAAAGAGCTTAGTCAACCAAGTTGAATCCCATATCTTGATCACTCTCCTCCTTGGGCTCCTCTTATTGGACACAACATTACCACGATTGGAAGGAGTTGTAGCAACAACTGTTACAACACCTCCACCACTTGTACAATAAAAAGTTATTTTTTAATATCAAAGATTGACCCACTTTTACATAATTTAAATATTTGTTCCATTTAATTTTCTAGAATAAAATGAAAGGGAACGTAGATAAACCACTTACATGATATAAATCAAACTTGCTAAAGTAAACTAGGTTAGTGGCATAGGCTTACGTAATCCAACACGGAGAATAAGGTCCTCCATTTTTTTCTTCTCCAACAACTTGGCAAAAAAACTAGGCCAACAAGACTTAGTTCACACATTTTCAACCTTCACCAATGTGGTGATCTTGTCAGCCTATTAAGATAAGTACATAACTTTATCAACTGGTCATAAGAAGGGCAATGTTGAATAGATAACCATCATCAAAATTTTACATGGGAGGTAGGGTTGATAGTCAAATTTAGTACTTGAATTGTTACCGCCCATACATCAATTATTTGAGCCAACTAAGGCATTCTTCATTATATAGATTTACACTATTCTATGCAACACAAATTTACACAAATTTAGTGTTCACTATTTAAGGTCTTCTCAAAATTTTGCTAAACATCCTATATTGCCTTCGATATTTTTAAATCATACTTAGCGTAAATATGGATCAAATGTAACCCAACCAAGGCTAACATTAAATTGGCACAAATTCCAAGTGTATGCAATGGTACAAAATTATGTAATGAATATTGTTTAAATTAGTTCAAATAACTAGTATATATGGCATTCAATGTATATATGCATTATATATAATAGATTTGTGTAATTAAAATTGTCTACAAAGCAAAGGCCACACTAAAAATGTGTTTAAGGCCATGTACTACTTCTAAAGCTTCACTACCACTATTACATGGAATAAAAGATAGAGATACTTGACAAGTAGTTAGTCGACACAGCAATTGCCCATATATTTTGAAAATGAGAGTAGAATAACTACAATAGATCATAAGCATTTTGCTATGACATTATTTCTAATTTTAGAATGGATTTAACGAGCACACTGAACCCTGAGAGACATTTTACAAACAATGAAAATTAGCAAGCTGCTCTTAGTTGTAAGCATAACATGTGATAGGGTCAAAATGCATAATAAATAAGTGAGAATGCTAGTAGATTCAAAGGCATTGTTGAAGCTGAGACAAGTTAAGTATGCATAGGAAAATATGAAGTATGTATTGATCCAACTCTTTGAGTTGGATAAAGAACTTACTCTAGTAAGTAATTAACTATAATGGAGCTTAATTTACTCTCAAATGATGGTATTGTACCTGATTGTATAGCTTGTTCTAGCTCTTGCCAACACTAGACAATAATACCATGGATCAAAGAAAATCTCTCCAAATGGGAATTCTCACAATGGTCAAAAAAACCATTAACCATCAGATGCCAAGTTGTCAAATTTTTCATTTGTTATTTCCTCACATCGAATGGTTGAAACCATCCCTTGCAAGAAACATTTAATATCTTGTAACTCCTTTGGTGAGGCTAGAAGCATAGAAGCAGAACATAAGAGAGTGTTGAATATAAAAATCATGCTAAAAACCTTATGAATAGGTAAGTCGAGGTATTAATTCTCTCTGATAAATTTCTAGATATCTTTTGAACTGAAATGAAACGCTGAGGTGGGAACATCTCCTATTATGTGACCCGTAAGCCCACCTGGTACAATGGAGTTGAAAAATTGTTATCTTAGTAGTGAAACCTACAAAAAACAAAGTGCAATATTATTTCTTTTGAAGTTATTTTGGAATGAAAATGTAATAGAATATTTATTCTATTTCAAGTGTAATTCATTTGTTGTGATGAAAAAAATTGTTAAAATAAAAAAAATTAGAAGATCATCACCAACCATTTTAATATGTATCAAATAAACTATTGGAGTGTTCTTTCTCATAGTCTTATCCACTTGACTTTTTCACATAGAGATACATTTTTTTAGAGTATTGTGTACTTTTTATGCAAAACATGCCAAACTAGACAAGGAAAGAAAAATAGTGCTTAAATGTAAAATCCATGCAAAATTTGTGCTTTCTCTAATTTTAAGAATGGAACAAATCACTTTGGTTTGGTGTGACATCATAGAAATAAATATACTCAAGACGAGTGAAGATCAAACCAAATCATTCGTAGAACCAAAGAGTTCAAGGTCATTAATAAGATTATAATCTCGTAAGATTGCCAAAAATTGATGACTATACAAATGATTAAATGTTTTGTGTACAAATATTTTGGATATTATAAGTGTTACCTTAGTAGAATACTCATTTCAAAATTGATGAAATGCATATGACATGTCTAAGAATATTTTTACTTCTTAGTGCTTAAATTAAAAGAAATGAGTCAATAATTGAATCCAGACACAGTCAAATGAAGGAAATGCCTTAAAATCTACAAAGGAGCTGATAAGGATTCTCCACAAAAAGAGTGATCATTGTCCAAATAACTTTAGCTTATTTCACTTAATAACAATAGTGCAACTAATGCATAGCATTGACGATTCCAACTTTCTTCAACAAGCGGGATTACCCCAGGGGTCTATGATATGGAATAAAATGCTAAAAATTAGAAGTCTTCTCAAATAGGGAATTAGGTGGAAGCTTGGAAATGGCTAGCAGTTTAAATTCTGGGAGGATAATTGGTTAAGGGACAAGCCTCTTATCTCCCAAGGAAACTATGGAGAAATTATAGACCTGACTACTCAGTTCTTTGATGATAGGGTTAGTGATTATATGGAAAATAACAATGGGATAAGGAGCTGGAAAAACCTTTTGGATTGATGTGTGCACTGGCTTGAGCTTATCCCAAGAATTTGAGATATCCAATAATGTGTTCAGGAGATCAAAATCCCACTCTTCCCTTGGGAGGATGAACAATACTAGTGGCCAGATAAGAATGGATCATTCTCTGTCAAATCTGCCTATCATCTGCTTACACCTGAAGCTTAGAATAAGGAGGTATGGAAAAATGTTTAGAATCATAAACTCATTCCAAAGATTAACTTGTTTTGGTGGGCCACTGCCCATAACAAAATCCTTACTCAAGACAACCTTCAAAAGAGGGGGTTTACTTTGGTCAACAGATGTTTTCTGTGTGGTTCTAGAGAAGAATCAGTTTTACACCTATTCATACACTGTGAGTTTACCCGAGATTTATGGGGCAAAATACTTAACAACTTTAGCATTGAATGGGTTTGCAATTCAGACCTTAAAGAAGTAATTCTCAGCTGGAACTCAACCTTCTCACATCCCTAGATTAAGGAACTATGGAAGCAAGCTCTACCATGCTTGAGCTGGACTTTATGGAAAGAGCAAAATAACAAAATTTTTAGGGACACTGCTAGAAATGTTGCTCAGGAATTCTCAAGGCTTGAATCAAGTAAACACAACAAAAATCACATGCCTGCCTAATCTGGTAAACATTTAAACTAATTAATGCATTTAATACAATGCAAAATGAAATATAGTATAGAAAACAAAAGATTTTACCTTCAAATTCTTAACCGAGGTTTTACAACAAAAAACACTAAGCTTTTCTCCAACCCTTCTAGCTTTTCCAAACTCAGCAAATAATAACAAGCTTCCTAGACATCTAGATATTTATAACCCATGCCATGTTTCTTAATGAAGCAGCCCAACATTCGATGAAAAATCTTTAAACCAAGTAGCCCACATGGCCCGAACAAGTACAACAATAAATGGACACCTGTGGAAACTTATCCTCTGGCAATCACATTGAAATTACTTCAATTTCCCAATAAAAAGGTAAAAACAAAATAGTCGCTTCAATTTACCAATCAAAATATAATTAAAACCAAAAAACCTTTAGTAGGAAAATAATCGTAGTTTAACTCATCACTACAAATCATCATAATGATGATAGTAAACATATGATAAAAGCTCATGGCAATGGCTGAGCTGTTAAATGGAGATTACCATCAAAACTAACCTATATTGCCTAAACAAATGCAGTATTAAATACCAGATCATACCACCTTATATAAACCTGACCTCTACTTGCACAAGGAAAAAATGAGTGGACCAGTACTAGACATATACAATAGCATAGTTTTGTGTGTGTCTGTATGATTCTTTGTAAATTCATATTGCTGAGACCAGATAATTTAGAGAAGCAAATTCTAGTATGAAAAGATTCTTTTGAAGAGAAATTGAAAATTATTTCAAGTTGTTGATTCTTGATACTAGTTCAAAAAATAAAAGATTAAACTTTTCTTAGATTAATTGCCCAAAGAGGGATTATACATGGAATTATAGCAAGCTTCCTCAAACATCTAGATATTTATAACCCCATGACATTTTACTTAATGAAGCAGCCTAGAATTTAATATGAAATATACAAACTAGATAGCCCACATTACTTGAACAAATGCAAGAATAAATGGACCCCTTTACAAACTCCTCCTTCGTCTTTCGTATGATTAATGTCCAACCTCGATCAAAGTGAAGCCATCCATAACATAAAAAAATTAAGCTAATCAAAGTCCACCAAATATTATTATTTTATCTACCCATTAAAAAAACTTGTTACTTCACTTTGTAAAAGACTTAATATTTCTATTGCATAATAATCAACAAAATCTAATTTTTTAGCAAATTTAGGAATAATTCCAAGATAAAGCGTATTGGTTCCTAGATTTGCCCTCTAGGACTAAGCGAAATGGTTTAAAAGGTATTGATCTGAGACTAGATGGCTAGTTTGGAGTGTAAGAAAATGTTATAGTCTCTAAATTATTTATCTCAACATTTTTAAAAAAGAGTTTGCAAGCAAATTATTAAATAACAATAGTTCATTGGTTATGCAATTTTATTTATCCAATATTGAACTTGAAGTGAGGCAGGTTATTCAAGATTTTAAATGCCTTACCTTTTTAATCAAAGCATATTGGTTCCTAGATTTGCCCTTTAGGACTAAGTGAAATGGTTTCTAATTTATTGATCTGAGACTAGATGGCTAGATTGGAGTGTAAGAAAATGTTATAGTCTCTAAATTATTTATCTCATCATTTTAAAAAAAGAGTTTGCAAGCAAATTGTTCAATAAAAATAGTTCATTGGTTATGCAAGTTTATTTGTCCAATATTGATTTTGAAGTGAGGCAAGTTGTGGATGCAATAACATAATTTGTAGTAGAGGTAACCTGCATGTTAACAATAGATGACTCAATTCTCATGAAATACATACATAGAGAAAAAACATTGTGATATACTTGTTTAAGAAGAAGAATATAAGATAAACATTGAATCTAAAAGAGAACCATGACATTCATATTAGCCATCTTTCTTTTCATAAGAATTGAACAAGACACAACAAAAGGGGAAATAAGATACCAACAGATCAAAGTCTTGTGCTTTGGGTGATTTCTCATCTGTAACAGGGGCTTACTCTAGGTCAATAAGATGAGATTGATTTTATAGATATAAATATAACTGAAAACATAAGACTTAAATAGGTATCTCATGGTAAAATTATGGTAAAATACAAGAAAATTAAGAAAATATATTCATATGTAAATGTTATGGAGTGTGTGCAAAGCATTCACTAGTTGGATTCCACTCATCGTTCATTTGACCATGTGCTAACTCATTGGTGACAAGAATTTGTGTAACTGTAAAAGAAACAACCAAGGATAGCATAACCTAAAATAAGATTGAAAAGAATTTGACATGCAATATTGTATAAAGGAACTTACAATAACAAACAAAAGAACACAAAAGGGATGGAGGAGAGTACATAAGAAAATATTGTTACCATGCAACTACCTAGAATATGTCATGCTTCAATATAGATTCCATTCCTTCAACTATAGATCTATAAATTTCCTATTGAGAGGGGATTTTTAATAATGTTGATAAGAATAAACATGTCAATTACATATTTATGTCAAAAACACTTCTCTCTATGTCTCTTTTTTGCATAACAAATGAGGAGCTACAAAAACTATTTGTAAAAGGAAATATTTCCAACACAAGAATCTCTTATGTAATGAAGCAAAATTAAATTAAAAAAAAGTCAAGATTACTCTCAAATATCCAAGTGAGTACCTTGTTAGCCTCTCGGTGCACATGCTTATCTTCTATCCATAAGCAATTTAGAAAGAATGCTAGTATGGTGAGATTTTGTATAACAACAAAGCATTTCTTCTAGTGGTGATTTTTTGACTGATAATACTAATAGTATAATTGTGTTATTGTATTTTATTATTTATCTTCCATGCTCACATGCTTAGAATTTTAAAACAATAGCATATGCTATTAAAAAAAAAACCTGGTAGACACATTTAGTGTAAAGCATTAGTCATTCTCTTTTCAAAATATTGACCAATAAAAAAATAAAAGCTAGTTGTTAAATTGTCAAACATCTAGAAAAAAAACTATTAATTTAGGTGGGTTTGATCAGTAAATCAATTCTCCAGTGTTGTTCGTGACATATCTATATGCATAAACATTATGATCATGTAAAGAAAATAGTAGAAATTAACACAAGCAATAACAATAAAATAACTTAGACATGTTAGTCTACCCCAATCATTTACACTTATTTGCAAGCCATGTTTAGATATGCTTGTCTTTTTGAAAAGCAGGTTGGTATTTAGAACATATACTTTTGGTTGCATTAGGGGAAATAAATGTTGAACATGAGAAACAATATGTTTTTGAATGGTGGGATTAGTATGATTTTTAGTTGATTCAGTCCTTTTCATAAACAATTAACATCCATTGTGTCCTTTTGAAGTTTCATAGCAAGATTAAATGTGGTGCATCTAATTTATTAAAACTTTTGAGCACGCTCATTCTTTAACCTGACTTGCTAAGCATAAAATAAAATTAGTGCATGTAAATTCAATGTATGATCTAAAATAAGAGACTGACTAGGAGAAAAAGAATAAGTAAGGAACACTAATAAATTTCTAGCACCAAGTTTCTGCATTCCTTTTCCAAAAGATTATATTAAAATTAAAATGACACTCAGAAATGAGAAATCCAGATGACAACAAATTTATATCGAATATTTGAAGCTTTGATGCTACTCACATAACCAAACTAGTTATCAAACATATGTTTTAAATAGTCTGCAAACTTCTAGTCCACAAAAGAGTTAAAAAGTTGTGACTTTACTATTGAATAATATAAATCATAAATATTAAGAGAAGATAAATCAGATTGCACTAATAAACACTAATTATTTAATAACATGATCATATCTGATTAACCCATAATAATATACAATAATCCTTTAGGATAAGAAGATATAATTTACCCTTGAATCAATTGGTGCTTGTTGACAACAATAAGGCAGTCTTGCCTTCAATAGTTATGGATTCGCAAAACCTACAGGGCCCTTGTTGTGTAGTTATTGAATGCATTATAGATAGAAAATTCACATACATATCATATATGCAGAAGTGAACATAGCCTTTTATGCTTACGCTCACATGCTCAAAATAAAAACAATGTTTTAGACTATAATTCAAAATAAATGAATGTTTACAAATCTAAACCTTGAGTTCCTTGTAATGTCCCTTTCTTAGGGGCTCCTTTTCTTCTGCAAAAGCTCTGATACCACTGTAATATCCCTTCGAATATCAAAACAAAGCTCTGAATTGCTTATCTGAATTTCTACAAAATATCTTTAAAAAGATAAATAAATCATAGTATAAACTCTTATTTTTTTGCTCATAAGCTTACAATAGAGGTCCTCTATCAAGTATACAAAGAATATTGAAAATACGGCCTTAATAGCCTGAATATTCCGCAAACTAGGAAAGAAATCTGAATTCGGTACGTCTCAGCCTGCTGTGTAAAAAACACAGTCACCGACATCGGTTATACTGCCATCGTCGGTCGACCTGGCGTCGTTAACTTGCCGACGTCGGTGATATGTCGACCGATGTCGGTCTCTGTCGGTCTCTGTTCGCCGATGTCGGTGCCTGAACTTTCTGTTGATGCGTATGAATTTTCACGGATCTATACGGAAGTCGTACGGCCGCTGATTTCGCACAACCTGTATGCTTGATCCTGATTTGTAGAATTATGGGCTAATACAAAGGATCTATATCTGGATAATTCTTGAATCAAAACCCAAAATAATGAAATACCTGTAAACCCTTGTGATAGCTTCTGTGTGAAGTTATCTCTCAAACTTGTAGACAATTTGGCAATAGATCGGCTGATCTTTCACAACCTCTGAATCGCACACAATGAAGAGTTGACGTTCTTCAATGCAAATGGAATCCTGGAACCCTTGGCTCAGTCTTCACAGAAGAATTTCTTAACAAGAATCAATATCAATACTAATCATGAATTCAAACTCTCTCCCATGAGAATTTCTTATACTCCTCCAAAGGGGTGCTTGCTAAAATTAGATTCCCTTAAATTAGACTTAGGGCTTCTTAAATTAGAACTGGGACTTCTTAAATTAGAACTAGGGTCTTAAAATTAGACCAATTCTTAAATTAGAACTAGGATCCTAAAATTAGACCCACTAATTAATAATTAATAATTAATTAATTAATTAATTAATAATTAATTAATAATTAATTAATAATTAATTAATTAATTAATAATTAATTAATTAATTAATAATTAATTAATTAATTAATTAATAATTAGACCAAATAATTAATATTTGATTAAGTCAATCAAATATTAATATCTCCCTTAATTCATGTCCGAAAGAGCTCGAACGAAATCCAGCCCATCTCCATCAAGACCCTCTATCCATCTCATCAGCCTACGAGGGTCGCATAATAGGCTAATCATCTACTCTGCACATGTCAACTAAAAAGGGAACATGACAATCCGCCCCTCCTGAAATTGCTTGCCCTCAAGCAATCGCTGAATGATAGACCAATCAATCCACCTGGATCCCAAATGAAGTCTCGATCTACAGTGTTGTCAACCAACACAAACTCCAGGCCCTGTCCATCACCACTCTCATCCAATGGCGTCACATCACCTCTATCTCCTGTACGCATATCGTCATCAACATGTGACCCACCTGTAAAAGAAAGCTGAGACTCTACCACATGTGCTAACTCTTGAACTGAACTCACCTCAAGACAAAGCTCGTCCTCATATCTCTCCTGTGTTGGTGCCAATGTGCACTCATCATTGCACTCTATCATGTCATGTAGTATAGGCATCTCCATCCGATGAAAAAACATATGTTTGAAGCTGCTGCCCTGTATTGCCTTAAGAATATGTGTTTTCCCATCAACCTCAAAACGAACCTCCATGTCTTTGAGATGAAGAGTAACTTCCTCAAATGAATGAAGCCACTTCATACCCAAGACTAATTCTATGTCCCCCATGTTCACTACAAAATAATTAGCCTTGAACTCATAGTTGTTCAAGCACAATGGGAGGTCTCTAATCATACACTCACACCTAAGAGTGTGACCATCGGCTACCTTAACTCTAATGCCCTCAAAATCTTCGGTAGTGAGTCCACACTTCTCCACAAATCTAGCATCTATGAAATTATGTGTGGCTCCTGTATCAAGAAGGGTGGTGACCTTCTGCCCTGCCAAAACTCCACGGAGTCTGAATGACTCATCCGACTGAATGCTGGATAGGCGTGCCTCCTGTATATGAAGCTCTAAATTTGCCTCTGCCTTAGGCTCTGAAGCCTCTGCCTCTTCAGAACTATCCTGCTGTTGGAAATCTTCTGATTTTGCATCCTCATAATACGCCCACATCACACGATTTGCTTTGCCCTTAGGCCTCAAAGGGCAATCATGATGGATATCATATGGACCTTTGCAGTAAAAGCAAAGCTTCTTCCTGCGTAGATCATTAAGCGCCTCACAATCCAAAGGTGGTGTTGTTGGATTGGATTTTGAATCATTTTTAACACCGAATTTATCTATGTTAAAATCCGGTCTCTCTGTATCCCCGTTGGAGTGCTTATGGTCTCTAGATGAAGAAGTACTTCTGGAGTTAAACTTATTAGATGGGGCTGCCATCTCCATATTACGTGCCTTTGTCATAGCTACCTGTAATGAAGGAGGATCAAAGCCTTTGATCCAACCTCTCAATGGTTCTGTCAATCCCTCCATGAAGAGTACTACGAGTCGCCTCTCTGAAATGTCAGGAACCATTATTGATAACTTCTGAAAGTCACCAATGTATGACTCTAGACTGCCGCTTTGGTGCAACTGTGCCAACTCTCAAAAATAGGACTCTGGATCCCTCCTGTCAAAATGCTCTACCAGCCTGTCCACAAACTCCTGATAAGAAGTGATCTGATCATGATGGAGTGTCACCATCCCGTGGTGCCACCAATCATGAGCTATTCCCTCAAGATGTAGTGTCGCATATCTGATAGCATCTTCCTCAGCCATCAGACGCAATGTGAGAAAGGTGTCCAACTTACTAATCCAAGCCTGCGCTGTGACCTTACCACTTCCGTCGAACATCGTGAGTGTGAGCCTGCTTGTAGCATGCTTAAGATCATTGTTCTGATGTCTAGGTCTCCTGTCCTGTCTAGCCAACCTGTAGTGCTCTCTCCTCAGATTAACAAAATGATCAAAGGTCATCCTCTCTCGAACATGAGGAGGTAATAAATTCCACTCATCATCTGCAACCAAGTAAACATCTGCAAATGAGGAATCTCCTACCTCCTCCTCTACTGGAACTTCTGGTTCCTCTCAAACAAACGTAAGACGTGTAGGTCTATCTGCTGTTCTGGAGTGGCCCTGATGGGGTCTCTGATTAATCGTAACATCTCTATTATCACCTTGGTTCCCATTCTGTCTATCATGTGGGTTCATCCTCCTTATCATAGTAGTTAGTGCATGTAGTGCTTGTGTCACCTCACGGTAGGATTCTCTGGTACCCGAATCATCATTATGTCGGTGGGCCCTGGGTGGGCTACCCTCTCGTCTGTCACTCATGATAATCAGCTGTTGTTCTAATAACTGGGTACCTTCAAGCAAAGCTCTACTGCGTGTGTAATACCCGTGTGGTCCCAACTCTTGTGGCTGCATAAGATTTTCAAACCCTCAGGATGGTAGGATTTAGCTCTGATACCACTGTAATGTCCCTTTCTTAGGGGCTTCTTTTCTTCTGCAAAAGCTCTGATACCACTGTAATATCCCTTCGAATATCAAAATAAAGCTCTGAATTGCTTATCTAAATTTCTACAAAATATCTTCAAAAAGATAAATAAATCACAATATAAACTCTTATTTATTTGCTCATAAGCTTACAATAGAGGTCCTCTGTCAAGTATACAAAGAATATTGAAAATACGAACTTAATAGCCTGAATATTCCGCAAACTAGGAAAGAAATCTGAATCTGGTACGTCTCAGCCTGCTGTGTAAAAAACACAGTCACCGACGTCGGTTATACTACCGTCGTCGGTTGACCTAGCATCGTTAACTTGCTGACGTTGGTGATATGTCGATCGATGTCGGTCTCTGTTCACCGATGTCAGTGCCTGAACTTTCTGTTGATGCGTACGAATTTTCACGGATCTGTACGGAAGTCGTACGGCTACTGATTTCGCACAACCTGTATGCTTGATCCTGATTTATAGAATTATGGGCTAATACAAAAGATCTATATCTGGATAATTCTTGAATCAAAACCCAAAATAATGAAATACCTGTAAACCCTTGTGATAGCTTCTGTGTGAAGTTATCTCTCAAACTTGTAGACACCTGTGATAACTTCTGTATGAATTTATCTCTCAATTTGGCAATAGATCGGTTGATCTTTCACAACCTCTGAATCGCACACAATGAAGAGTTGACGTTCTTCAATGCAAATGGAATCCTGGAACCCTTGGCTTAGTCTTCACAGAAGAATTTCTTAACAAGAATCAATATCAATAATAATCATGAATTCAAACTCTCTCCCATGAGAATTTCTTATACTCCTCCAAAGGGGTGCTTGCTAAAATTAGATTCCCTTAAATTAGACTTAGGGCTTCTTAAATTAGAACTGTGACTTCTTATATTAGAACTAGGGTCTTAAAATTAGACCAATTCTTAAATTAGAACTAGGATCCTAAAATTAGACCCACTAATTAATAATTAATTAATTAATAATTAATTAATAATTAGACCAAATAATTAATATTTGATTAAGTCAATCAAATATTAATATCTCCCTTAATTCATGTCCGAAAGAGCCCGAACGAAATCCAGCCCATCTCCATCAAGACCCTCTATCCATCTCATCAGCCTACGAGGGTCGCATAATAGGCTAATCATCTACTCTGCACATGTCAACTAAAAAGGGGACATGACATTCCTAACTGAAGATAAAGCAATGACCTATTCATGTAAATAGAAGTAGTCTTACACCTGGAAAAGTGTATGACACTCATTGGAATTTATTGATGGTTTGTGCAAATTTTCATCAAGAATGCCCAGAAAAGCACAATACAAATAATGTTTGATGTGCAAGGTGTAAATAAATAGAAAAAATAATGATAGCTAAATTAATATGATTATTAATGATAAAATAGAAAATATAATGAATTTACAATTATAATTCTATCATTAGAATTCCTAGATCTCAATATGTGATACAATGTCTTATAAGAACTAATTTTGATATGCGAAAACAAGTCATGATTTAATATGCTTATGAATATTACTTGGATGATGCACAAAGGCTATGATGAACATAAGTTTTTAGATCAAAATTGCATTAGTAAATCATATGATTACTCAATGAATGACTCTTTCAGTCTATTTTTCAATGCTAGAGCATATGGACTTAGAGCATTTTATATGAATTGTTCTTGTGACTCTCTTTTGAGGAATTTATCACTAAGAACATGATATTTTTATTGTACTTATGACTATTGTGTGAATCCAGGTGTAAGGTGTGCAACAATAACAAGTAGGGGTCAGCTATGGGAAAATACAATGACAAACGACTCAAAAAGAAGAGGAAGAAAAAGGAATATGATTTATATGAAAAATAATTTCTCATTCTTGCTTGTACATTAATAACTACAACCATGCCAAAAACACAAAGATTTAGAAGTAATAATTTTTTAATATTCTTTGGTTATGATTCAAATTCATGTATCTGCAACCTAAATGATATGGGGATAAAGAATATTCTATTACTGATCTATAAATCCTTACAAAACCAAATTCATGTGATGTTAGGAAAGTAGCTATTAAGGCATAGAACATGTGTTCTATGAATGGCATTGTGAATGGTTTTGACAATAAATCAAAATGTATTAGAACATAATCTATTTATTCTACCAAAAAAACACAAATATGTTTGCCCAAAACCATTTCCATTAATCCTGAATCAAGCAAAAGACATGTCAATTGATTGGAGTTCAAAACCCTAACAATTTTCAATACAACATATTCATATTTGGTTAATCACAAAAAAATTATGCATAGATGTTACATGGATAGTCTTCAACCCTTCTCACTTTTTAAAATGTAGATAATCATGGCAAGCTTTTACAAAGATCTAGCTTTCTATCAGTTATTGCCATGTTCTTTGATGAATTAATATACCATTCTAAGTGAAATCATCAAAGCAGGTAGCCCACATCACATGAACAAATACAACAATGGGATAGCTAAAATATTATTGTTTGTTGTATGTTGAATGGCTCAATATTTTTATGTTATTAGTTGATTTACTTGGATCAAGCCTGAGCAATAATTGTGTGGTGTACAAAAGGTAGATTTGTACAAGGTGAATATGATGTAGTATTGAATTCTACATTTGTTCACATGATGTGAGCTAACTAGTTTGATGTATTTTCATTGAATGCTTGATTAATGCATCAAAGAACATGATGGAGGGTTATAAAGATCTAGATGTTTGCAGAAGTTTGTTATGGTTTGCCAAGTCACTTTTCAATTCTCAATGTAAGTTCAAATGGCATTGACACATATAATTCTAAGTTCCATATAGTGTAAGCAATAGCTTAAATGTAGTCCTCTACATTTTTACCAGTGAGCATTTTTGGAAAAAATGAAATTTATCAAGCCTCCAACATTTTTTTTGAAGCCAAAAAACAAGTCAGATACATGATCAAAATTCATATATTGTTACCCTATCAAATCTTCATATGATCAAATTTTTACCCAAAATAAAACCCAATAAAAAATTATATACCACATATAATAATTTATAACAAGTAAATATGATCAATTACTGAAAGAGGTGGACATTTTAGAAAGGATATCAATACCTTCACGTTAGTAGTTATGGTATACATATTAATTTGGTAAGTGGTATTAATTATGGATTTCAATCTTATAAAACCATTAAGGGAACACTTGTAAATGATCTTTATAATTTCAAAACATTACTTTTCAAAGTTGATCTCATCTCCCAACAATCATTGATATTACAAGCTTAATGAAAACTCTTATGCTTAATGTCACTTAACACAATATTGTATTAGATAAATCCCATATTGGATGGATATTAGGGTTTGTCACTTAAGATAAATTCTATGAAGAATTCGAATACGACCCTATGGTTCATGAGGGGTTTGAATTGTGTACAAACCTAGGGGGTTGGTTTTTATATGTTTTTTGTTTTAGATAATATTTTATGTTATGACATTGCTTTTTGATGTATGATCAATATATGTATTATTAATTTGTGATAACATTTTTCGTAAGTGGTATGGGATTTATCATTGCTTGATTAATCTATATATCATTATATCTATGGTGAAATGAGATCTTGATTTTAAGTGGAAAATCATATCATGACACTTTAGAAGTTATGTGTTTGGATCTTTAATATAAATTATAAAATAATTTTAGGAGTTGATCATCTAATACAAACATGTATTAGAAGATAACCCTTTGAAATTGGAATGTGTATCGTTAATTAATCACACTATTGTTTGTTAATCTCGACATGGGACAACAAAGCCCTAGTTATTGAATGATAAATCTATGTTAAGAAGTTGAATACTTTTTTAAATTTCATACTTTAATTATAGAGGCTAAAAACATTAATATCATTCTAATACTTTTGGATATCGAAACACATTGGGAAGTTGAACACCTTATAATAAAATATGGTTTTGACCTTTAGATTTTATTTTAAGGTTACACCTTGGTTTGGTGATACGGTTTATGCTTGATATATATAACCTTTTCTTGTGAAATTGGCATTAGGTCCTAAATTAAAATCATAAGTGTTTAATAGTGATATCATCATATGTCTGTAAAATGAATGGATGAGGTTAAAATTCTTTGAGACAATTAACATATCTAAGAATTTTATAATGAACATTGAAAAATATGTACATAAAAGTTAGAATGCATTAAGGCATCACCTTTATTTCCCTAAGTATTTTGATCATATGTATATACCTCAGTACTATCTACTAATGTTATACCATTTTATACTACATTGTTGTAGGGAGATGCATGACAACTTATTATATCTACATGGATTCTCTCTTCTTTATTGATTCTATGCATCTAATACTTTTGTGGAAGGGTAGAGCCACTCTCAGTGGATAAGAGATGTTCGGGGGATTTGAAAGGCTATGTGTTGGAGGAAAATCCCTCCAATGATGCTCTCCCTCTTCAGCTTCTTTTATGGTTTTGTAGTAAGAATGATTATCTGCAAAGCTCCAGTGGATTTACTTATGAAGACATATTCACATATGGCTATTTTGGATAGATAACTAAGTTTATTGAATATTGCATTGTTATTAGAACATATAAGCCATGTATTAGTAATCGATATTATACAATTTTTATTTTTTTTATTCAATTATGATTATGAAAATACTTATAATTTGTACTTTACTTTTGGAATTGGAATATTGAACTTAGAAGAGATGAAGTTGACTTGTGTTACGTTGGTACTTGAAAATGAAGAATTATGTAAATATAAATCACGAGGGCATATTGATATATCACAACCGTATAATTCATAAAGGAAGAAAACATACTTTAATTTCAATATTAAATGTATTTCTTGATTTTAATATCAGAACATGTAATTGAATTTACAATTGTATAGATTGAAATGAATAATTGATTTGAAAACAATTTTCATGAATAGATTATTTATTTCTAAATCAATATATGGTAATAATGTAAAAATAATTACATGAATAATATTGAATTAATTTGTTTGGGTAATTGTTTACTCTCGTTAATTAATATAAAATAATGAATCAATAAAGCACATTTCATAAATATAACATGAAGGAAATAATTCAATTAAAAAAAATCAACAAATTTTTCTAATACATAATCAAAAGGTTCTTGCAATAAACTCACAAGTCCACAAAACAAAAATATGCTCCATGCTAATAAAACATTCATACTTTCTTGAATGTTAAATTATAATTTCAATTATTAAATATGTTTATTGTTTTTATTGAGTAAATGTGTTGCTTAATTTTTTAATTTAAAATTTAGAAGGACAACATTTAATCATGTCAATAAGCATTATACAACTGGATAATACAAATTGATTTGGACATCCACAATAAAAATCGATGGATGTTATCTTGTAATAGGATTTATAAAATGTTGTTTTAAATTGTGTTGATACTCAAACATATATGAACTAATCATACGTAGTCATCGTTTCAAATTATCATATAATATTAAATGTGACTTGGGTTATCAAATTTTGAATATAGAAGAGTATTGACAGTACATATATGACCTATTTGATGTGAATTATTATATGTATACATGAAGCTAATTGGTGCAAGATACCATCTAAAAGTATAGAAGCCTATTATTGGTAAAAGATAAATTGAACGAATAAATAATTAATTTATTAATGGGAAAAATAAATAAATAAAGAATGACGGTCGCTAGACTCCACAACCCGTATAAAGAATTGTTAATGTACAAATCCGGAGAGGGTTTTAGAGCAAAGTTTTGCAGGAGCGCGAGGAAGGATCCCACATAGCCGGGAGTAGGAACGTCCGGCCGTTCAGCCCGTGGGCGTTGTAGCTGGCCCCTGTCGTTGAATCCACCAAGAGTTGGCCAGGGAAGCCCGGATAGGCCCCCTTCCCATACACGCCAGTACACGCTGACACCGCCTCCAACGGAGCACCCGCCTGTCCTTGGAAGTAGCCTGTGTTGAACGGGTTCGTCAGTGCTCCTGCAACGCTCGCCGCAATGTTGATCACCATCCCGTCGATGCCCACGTCACCGTTGGGCGGCAGAAGAGGAGGGGTCTGAGGACCATACAGAGGCTGATGAAACGGCCATGCGCATTGCCCCGGGCACTGACTCGCTGAGTTGCCCACCCACGCGTATGCATATGGGACACCCTTTGCGCTGGCACCGACACTGGCGTGGAATCCACAGGAACTCCTGCAGAAGTTCTCCACCATTACATCCTCCGATGTCAGCACCAAATACAACTCTGCTCCACCATTGCCATTGCTTGCCGGCAGAGCTCCGGATTCGATACCACTCTTCACCAACGCAGCAATGTCACTTCTTTTCAAGGACCTGCCCATGGAATATCCTTCATCCAGCTTCTGTTTCCCTAAGGATACCGCTGGCTTGGCGTTGGCGTTGGCGTTGGAGTGGGCAGAGCCTTTGTAGCCCTCTGTTGTTTTCCACCAGGTGGACACAGAGGGAGAGCCTGGATTGCTATTTCTCAATGGGTCCAATGACTGCACGAAATCTGCCACAATAGCACGCTGTGGAGGTGTAAATTCGCCATACCAAATGAGATGAATATTGACGATGGCCTTAGTGGTGAGCAGAGGGCCATTGTGATATTTCAGAACAAGAGGCTCCTCTTTCACCAGAGCAGACAGCTTCCTCGAATGCGCCCCACCATCCACTGCTGCGAACAACGCCAACATACACATACACAGCACCAGTAATCTGTTAATAACGATTTCGCCCCGTAAGACAGCCATCTTAAGCAGGCAGGGTACCTAACGAATGAGGCTGATTTTATGAAATAGCCAATGTAATAGAGAGGAGAAAATTACCAAATATTAGATGTGAATGGTGCTGTGGGAAGCGATTGGATTAAATAGGCAGAGCGACCCACGAATGAAAATGACTGACAACGGTAATCAAGCCGCTGGCCAGCTCGTTACCAGATGAGCAATTTGCTGGACCTTCCGGGATATTTCCATTTTTCGCTCTACGCGTTGTGGAGATGCAACAACTCCGTTCCGTCTGGATGCCTCCCATTGCGCGTGTTTGAAAGATTATCCTATGACTATCCTCCGTTCCGTCTTGTACACACATGATATCCTTTATCGATTTGTGTAAAAGGGAGAACAAAAGCTTGTGCAAGAACGATGTCGATTGATTCCAAACTATTCGGAACAAATCTCCACCGTTCAGCTCTTTATCTCGGTCGACGATTCTTGGAAGGAAAGAGCAGGAATAATTAACGCTGAGATGTGTTTGCGTGCCGAATATTTATGTCGTTGGTAACGGGACAACTTGTTAGCTTTAAATGAATGAAAAGATTTTAAAAACATCTTGGTCTCGAAGACCTCAGCTTTACAGTTGTAATAAATTTATTATTATTATTATTTAAAGATATATATGATTTTGGTGGGATTATTATTTTTATATGTTTTTGATCAAAATTTTAATCGGATTGGAATATAATTGGGAGCTTGGATTTCTAAGAATGTAAGTTTTAGAATTACTAACAATCACAATCAATTTAGGAATACCAATGAACAATCATAAACAGTTTGATAATACCATCGACGACCATAATCGATCTAATACCAATGATCGTCCATAATCGACCTCTAATACCATCCGAGATTTGAAGTTCTGTTACACAATCGAGAGCCCAAATCCCCAAATATGCAAGTACCAAAATTACCAACAATAGTCACAACCGGTCAAAATTCTCAAGATGCAAGTATCAAAATTACCAACAAATAAAACTGACGTAAAACCAATGATTGGTTATAACCAACCTCCAATACCATCTGAGATTTGAAGGTCTAGAACACAATCAAGAGCCTAGATCTCCAAATATGCAAGTTCCAAAATTACCAACGATCACAACTGGTCTAGATCCCCAAGAATGCAAGTCCCAGAATTACCAACAATGGTCACAACCGACCTAGGAATACCAATAAACGACCATAATCGACTTGAGAATACCATCAATGACCAAAACCAACCTAATACCAACGATCGACCATAACCGATGTCCAATACCGTTTGAGATTTGAAGGTCTAGAACACAATTGAGAGCACAAATCTCCAAATATGCAAGTACCAAAATTACCAACAGTCACAACCAGTACATATCCCTAAGTATGCATATACCAGAATTACTAACAATGGTCACAACTGATCTAATACCAACGATCGGCCATAACCGGTCTCCAATACTATTTAAGATTTGAAGAGTCTGGAACACAATCAAGAGCCCAGATCCCCAAATATGCAAGTACTAGAATTACCAACGGTCACAACCGATCCAAATCCCCAAATATACAAGTACAAGAATTACCAACAGTCACAACCGACTTAAGAATACCAATAAATGACAATAACCGACGTAAAAATACCATCAACAACCACAACCGACCTAATACCAACAATCGACCACAACTGACCTCAAATACCATTTGAGATTTGAACTTCGATGATGCTTGTAGCAACCAAATCATTTTACCAACTCATCCACTATCAATATTTTTTTTAAAAATTTAATATAAAAATTGTTTTATAAATTTTATAAAAAAATGATTTAATCTAAAATCTTTTAAATTCAAATTCATAACTTCAAATTATAATCAAAATTAAAATTGAAGTTTCCTAGACTTTTTTTGAAGACTTCAAAAATGTCTTAAATGTGTAATTATAAAATCACTACTTAAAAGCATTTTTTAAACGCTGTTGTTATTAGTTCGGGACGGTAGACTAAAACCATCAATTTGCTTTAACTATCGATTCAATTGTGTTTGTTGGACTAATCAAAATGCATTATATTCCGTGCATGAAATACCTTACTTTTAGACAAAAGTTAAGTCGCAGAATTGTTAAATTTTTTTTTTAACTCTATATACACATATGTATACATATATTTGTTTTCATTCGCTGGGATCATTTAAATGTTATTACAAAGCAAATTGATGATGTGATGAATAGTGTTCATCTATCAACATCAGAATAAATGGAAACAATTACAGTGGGCACAAAGCAATGACACATCAACTTTAGATTGCAACAACAAATTTAGCTGATGTCATGGACATGGTGCACAGGTCTCAAGAACCGTAGTCAAATTATTTGTCCTACTTTTTTTTTGGCATTTTAATTGTTGTGGTATTATTTGTAGGGCATTGCAGAAAGGAAATCTAGGGGACAAAAGGAGCCATCGCAGGGGATTCAACAAGCTTACTGTCAAAACTCTGCGAGTGATATCAATACCCACAACTGGTGTTTTGTGCATGTAAAATTTCATGGACTTTAGATGTCCCTCATATACCCTGTTATGGCGCCCAACATGGTGCCAAATTTGCTTTTAGCTTGGTTGCTGTGACAAGCTCCTCGTATGATATCCATGGATGCTCCACCTTTTGAAGAATTTTAAGACTTGCTCCACCTAGGTTTTTTGGTCATGGATAGTAGGCCGGGCAGTCGAATCCCCAGGGGTAATGGAACCCCTAACCAAACCTTCCTGCCTCTTGCTACTTTGTACTGTAGAACCTGCACTCAAACCAAATATCTAGGTAAAGGCATTCGAGAGCAATGAAACCGCTGCAACAACATATAAAAAAAATGATAAGTTTACTTCCTAAAAAAAAATGAAACTTAGTAAATAAACTAGCTTCCCCTGAGCACATTTATTTATTCATGTAAGACTTTCTCGTGGTCTGGTATCCAGTTAGTTGGAAAGGGAGTGTAGTCAGTTGTAGGTATCAAATAACTATTAGAAAAATCAATGCTAATAATGGCATCTACAAGCCCCATTATTAAAAGATCATTGTATTCTGGTATGTGCCCTTCTCTCCTTTTCAAGAGATGGCTGAGATTGCGAGAGGTAATCTTGTAAACCTTGGCTCGAGAGGGGAGCTTATACTTGGTAGCGTAGAGCTTTGCAAGAGATCCCCGAATAATATAGGAGCAAAATCTAGTAGCTTTCTTGCTATTGTCTACATATCCATACCATTCTGTCATTGTCTCAAGCAGCTTATTCACTTGTAAATTATTGTGCGACTGAGTCGCGTGAATCATTCGATAGCAAGGTTGTGGATCAAGATCCCTATCACCCTTAACAAATTTTAGTTTTTGAAATTGACGATAGCAAGGTTGAGGATCAAGATCCCTATCACCCTTAACAAATTTTAGTTTTTGAAATTGACGAATACGCTACTGCAAGCTGGTAGTAACAGCATAACGGTAAGATCAAAATATGTTGTATGAAAAAATAAGAATAATTTAGAAATGACAAAACAATATTAAATTACCATTTACTAATGAACCTAGAATAAGGTGCAATGCTAAAACCAAAAATAAAAAATAAACATCTGATGATTAAAAATGCCCTATATAGATTATATAATCTAATTTTATATGTTATGTTCCTTCCATATAACATCAGTACTTGGAGGCCGATAAAACTCAGAAATCTTCTCTTCCATCCACTGCTCTAATTCATTAGACATATATTCACAAGAAGCGGGATCAACACTACATACTGACCACTGGTCTAATTCATTAAGACATATATTCACAAGAAGCTCATTAAGACATATATTCACAAGAAGCGGGATCAACACTACGTGTTCACCACCGCCTTGCATTTGTCTTTATGGGAGCTGTCCCTTCCAACTGTGAGCTGCTTCCAATTAAAATACTAATATTATTTCCTTTATAAATTGTTAATACAGAGTTTCGATATTTAATGAGCCTCGTCAAAAAGATATTTGTAAATTTAAAGTGCATGCCATTTATATTTATATCACTGATAGCATTATGAACACGTAAGTATTTAAAATTGAACACAAAAATTCACTTTTAGTCCCTTGGGACTTATGCAACAGTCGGTGGTCACATGAATCCGTTAGGCTTTATAGCAACTATACAATAATCAAAACAATTTAGCCCTCTTTTAAGTCACACGGTACATGGTATAACGTGACATCATTATTAAAACAACTACAAATCATCTTGTAAATCTAAAACAGATCTAGGAATATAAACTATTATATATAATAATATACAATAAAAATGTAATAATAATATTATTAATTTATATATAAAATAATTGAGTAAATAGTTTACAAATAAAATTATGAAGTTACAATATATAATATAACAAATATTATATTTTAAAAAAAATTATAATATGTAAAAGATTAAAATTATTTGTAATATTGTATACTTTGTATAATATATAATTTTTTATTATTATTATTATTTTTCATACAAAATTAATTATTGATTGTAAATATATAATACAATCTTTTTAGTATATTATAATATTATTTATAATATATTATAAAAAAAAAGTTTAATTTAAAATATATATGTTAGAATATATAGACAACAATCAGAAATCATCATTTCCTTATTTATATTTCTCAATGTACTTGAGGGTGGTCTTAGATAGTTGAGTGATTTTTGTATAATTGATTCCTTTCACGCTGAGATGAAAAAGATAGATATTCTTCCTGATATCATCACTTATAACACCATCATTAAGGATTTGTGTAAATGGACCCTAAAATGACACAAGATAGATTTCTTCCGGATATTATAACTTATATTACCTTGCTTAATTGTCTCTACAAGGTGGATATGGAAGATGAAGCTCTCAAGTGAGTAGCTACAATGAGGTTGTCTATCTTTTAGGTTAAAAATATTGTTTCGATGTGGATGATTAAGAAAGCTTCTTTTTTTTTTGTTGATGCATTAAACGACATTAATTATTATTATTTTATAATGCTAAGAAAATTTATTTTGTAACTGAAATTATTTATTTTTACTACATATATTTTAGGAGTATAGGTGCTTCAAATTCAAGAGGGTCAGTAACATAATTGATCTTATTTTATCTCAAGTCCAAGTTTGCTTTCACTGTTCTTTATCACCTTCTAATCTTTAATCTGTAATTATCAGATAGGTTTACCTATTTCTTAATGCATTTATTACAATTTACTTTAAATCCATAAAAAAATAAATATTCTTCTATATGATGTAAGTTAACTCTCAATTAAACTAGAAGATTGGTTCAAAAAACTATATATATTAAATTTTTATTTCAATATCTATGAAAAGTCTTTGATTTGCATTAGACAGGTAAATAGTATATTACTTTTCTTTAAAAGAATTTACTAATTTTTTAAATTTGATATGATACTTCAAAAAAGTTTTGGAGTCTTTTCTAATTACCTTGGATGGACCCTAGTTATTCTACATATATTAGTGGTCTCTCGAATTTAAACAATCCAAATATTTTATCTTTTACTAAAAGTTTAAATTGCTTACCAGATCTCCTGAATCTTAATATATCTATTTAGGATCTATAAGAGCTAATTTTATCCATAGTAATTGCATGCAGATTTTGATATCTAGTTTTCTTAAAAAAGGAAAAAATTATCAAATACCATAGTCCTTGGTGCTAAAACTAGCGACTGTTTGACTCGTTCGCAATAGGCTTGTGATTGTTTTAGAAAATATTTTTGAACTTTTATGTTGTCTTGGATTTAAATTGTGTCTGATTTACTTAGCATTGTAAAATGGATTCGACAAATGTAAAACAAAAAATAATGCATATTTATAGTAATCATTTAATTGTTGATGTCGAAGAATACAAGCCACTATCAAGAACTCAATGCAATAACATAGATGACACTTTAGAAAAAGAAAATCTTTTTAGAATTTAGAATTTTGAATATAATGTGGGTTATTGCTTGTTTGATGCATTTCAAATGCTATTGCACTTCCCATACACATCAATATCAATGTGTGTTAGAATTATATAACATTTCCTTAGCTGCTTAAAAATAAATGACACCCATGCACTAAGATATTTTGCATTATAATTAGATCCTAGAGAGTAGTATAGATTGCACCAAATAGAAGACACTGAAACATATTTCTGTCAAATGTAAATTTTTGCAACTTTATGCATAGCCAATGGTGAGCACGGTCTATGGGGTGATAATTTCTACATAAATTGGCTTTCTAGATGGCTAAATATTTCCATTTGTGTTTGGTCTTTGACAAAAAAACATAAATACTTTTATTTCAATGAAAATGGTCCTACCCCTCAATATTGCATACTATTTCATGACCAAAATCTAGTCTATGACAATTACAAACCATTGTATTATACAAAAATGAACAATTATCAAACCCCCCAGTAGGAACCTCACTATTAACAACTTGCTCTATGCTTTCTCTTTATTGGCAGACGAATGTTAGAAAAATGGAATCATGTAAACTATTTAGAATGATGGAAACCACATCTTGTTGTGGTGATAACATCTTTAGCTCTATTTGCTATTTGACAAAAAATGCTTTTGACATACGCTCCTTGCTTCGCTATTCAACACAATATTTTTGTAATGCATTTATTGCTGGAGATAAAAAGGCACACACTTATTTGAAAAATAATCTAATAGACTTTGTAATAAAAAAAAATCTACTATTGCAAATTGGCAAGCATACATTGTACAAATGGGTTTTATCTATGAAAAAGGTGGAATAGAAGGAAACAAATTCACCATCCAATGGCTTTAAAATGTGTTAAACATAAGCATTCACCTATGGTCATCCAAAACTCAACAAATTCTCAAGACCTACAATGCCTCTACTCAGTCACAATATTTATATAACATTATTTTATTTTAAATAGATACAACCCATGTACATTATGAACCATTAACAACTCGAGAAAATAATGAATCAAGAACTAATATCATTGTTTATTGCATAGAAACATCCCAAGAACAAAACAAACTCTCTTTGCACCAAATAAAGAACATTGCACATTTAAAAAAGTGAGAATATTTGAACTACAACCCATTAATAAAAGACAAGAATATAAAGTTGCAATTTGACACTACTAATACTAAAATGCAACCACCATTACATGGACCTATTGTCTCTTTACATCGATTAAAGTGCAAGGCACGAACCAAAAAAAATCAAAGGAAGGGTATTAAGATCAACACCAATAAACAAATTCAATGAACAAATTGCAGGCAAACTAGTCCATGTTTGTAAACAACTACAATTTAACCACAATATAAGGCCTTTTATTCAGTCTGAAAAGGAAACTTGTAAAAGGTTAATGCCAAACACAAAATCAATTCTAAAAAATAAATAAAAAAATGTGGTATATAATCAATCATTGAAAAATGGAAAACTTCCAACATTTGCAACACTTGTTAATATTAGAATAAACAAACAACTGCAATTTTTAAGCATGTTATCAGATCTTGAAGAAAGAATCATTGCACTTATAATTGCATTTGTGCAAATAATATGTTTACCATGATACGATAATTAGGACCTCCAACATTTTTCTTGACTTTTACAAGTGTTGAACATTCTTGATAGCCATTAACTAGTGCATTGAAACAATTATATCTAAAACATCATAAAAACTCAAATTCATAGCTGAAACAATTGAATATATCAAATGACATTTATTTTCTTTAAAAAATAGATCTAGTCACTTGTACACATTATTATAGACATCATATCAATGCATTAAAACAAATGTTATGTGAAGACAAATCATTTATGAGTAAAATCATAGACTAATTTTACATAATAGAACTCCAACGTAGAGGAAATTCCCATGATCATTATCTATTTTGGATAAAAAATGCACTGGTATATGGAAATGATTAGAATTCAGAAATATCACATTTTATAAGAAATACATAACTTGTAACACTGATATCTTGAAAAATGACTTGAAAAAATTACATACACACCATCAGTCTAGTAGCTTTAGAAAAAAGAAAGATAAAAAATTTAGATACAATTTCCCCCAACTACCAATGAAACAAACAACAAGACTTGAGTCATGTCAAACAAAAAACAAACTTGCAAAGTCAATATTAAAACAAACTTGTTGTTAAGCACCAAACATTATAATGCTTCATATGACTTTCACATCTTCCTACACGATCTTAAAATAGATGAGACTCAATACATAACAATAATACAAAATACACTAGAAAAACCCACCATTTTTATTGCATGCAAACCATCTCAAGTGTGGAGTAACAGTTTCATAATAAATATGCCATAGTTATGGCAAGCCAACATAGATGCACAATTTTTTTAAAATGCACATGTTGCATCAACATATTGTACTTCATATATGACAAAAGGCAACCAAAAAATTACTCATGCTTTTAAAACAATACATAGACAACATGCAACACCAAATATAGATGCCATTCAGATGTTACATACACTTTAGAATGCAATGTTAAACTATCAATAAATGTTTGCACAACAAGTTGTTCACTTAGTCTTATCATTGCCATTGAGTCATTGCTCAAGAACATGTGCCTTCATAAACACATCTTACTTGATGAATGAATATTTATTGTAAAATCTCCATTTCTCTTAAGATAAGAACAAGATGAATCCAAAAATGTCATGTGCAAATCTATCATAAACTATTACATTGTTTGTAATGCAACTATATATTATATTTGTCTAGTTAAATTTGTTTCAAAGTACCAAAAAAATGGTAAGCCATTGGAAAAAAAAGGCCACAAGTTATATGCTTTATTAATTATAATAAGCATCTTGACCTTGAAAATCATTGCCATGAATGGTTGTTATTATATGTGAAATTTAAAAATAATAAAAATAGTTTAAAACAAAACTTTAAAATATGGAGAGGTGTACAATTTTCAAATCAAGACCATATTACAAAATGAGTTCAAGTTCAATCATAACACCAATCGTATGTAGGGAAATGTGCAAGATGCTATGTCCTAGCTTGAACTTGATACTGAAATCAAAAGCAAGACAACATTCCATTTTAGCATAAGCAAATCTATAGAAGGTTGCATATAATGCAGGTGGCATAACACTGCATTGTACTTTTTCATTGCCTTTTAACAAATCATAACTTATTCCACTAAGCAATGAATTACTTGATTGTCTAAACATTATAATCAATTAAATTTAGTGCTAATTGATGAAATCTCACTTGTAGGAGCAAGAATGTTATATTATATTGATAAGTGTTTGTGTGACATAAAGCAATTGCCAACCATGTATTTTGGTAACATTGACATGATCTTCTATGGAGAATTCTACCAAGCTCAACCTATAACTGATTTCCTTAAATTTGAACACCCAAAAATGAATAAAGAAATAGTCTCATATGTTTTTTGGTGAACCTCATGTCAATCAACCACTTTGAATATGAGTGATATGTCTAGTTCTTTTGGTAACTCTATTTCATTGGGGTTTGCTAAGAATTTACACAACACTTTACATGGTCCTATCTTTCTCATCTTAAGCTTATTATAGGTTCCACTTAGAAATATTTGCCTATGTAAATGCACAAATTCTAAGCCTCCTACCTTAAATTCTTTATTTCTTTGTCCCTTGTATATAGCCTTCTTTTACTGGAGAGTACTCTACTCCAAATTTATTTAGATCTCCTCATGTAGATCCTGTATACATTCTGCATAATTCTCCACTTCCTCACTCTTTTGATTATTGGCTAATATTACTCAACTCTGAAACTCCCTTAGGATTACTTCAAGTCACTATCTAGAAAGTTACTTTCACAATACCCCTATTTATAAGATTGTTTTATGTAAATCTTGCTTATGGGTTCGTCGCCTACTAAACATCTAAAGAAATTCCAAAGGATTTTATTTACTACTTTGGTTTGTCCATCTATCTATGGAATGATATTTTGAACTAAAAATCAACTTTGTTCCCATCTTTTTCCATAAAGTTCACCAAAAATGTCCTACAAACTTTGTGTCCCTCTCTAACACAATAATGTGTGGCAATCCATGCAATATTATTACTTCCCTAAAGAATAGTTTGATAACAAATTTGTCGTGTCACTTGTATTTTTGCACAAAATAAATGCATCATTTTAAAAAACCTATCTACCACAACAAAGATGGAATCATTTCCCATTTGTATTCTTAGCAATCTCAACATGATATCTATGATTATATCATCCCAATACTTCCTTAGAATTGATAAGGACTGGAATAACCCCATATTTTGGATTTTTATTTTTACCAGCACAATCCCACTTCGAAGGAAAGAGAGTACTTAAAAGGGGAAGGTGGGTAAAAGATAACTTTTTTTTTACCCATCAAATGAAAAAACTATCGGAATTAGAAATAAATTTAAAAAAAAAAGTAGGTATGAAAATCACCTTCATCAATGATGGGGCATCATAAAAAAGAAAATTGAACTAGTTAATGGAACCCTTTCCAAAATGGCTTGTGCTAAAATAGACCATTGATGAGGGCTCGAGGAGGAACACAAGTGCAAGTGTAGATATTGGACTTATATTATAAAACTAAGAACAATTTTTATTTAGCTTTTGTGAGAGCTTTGGATTCTTGTCTAATAATCAATCAAAGGTTCTTACCAATTGTTAAAGATTAAGTTTGCCTTCAGCTTTAAAAATCACTAATATATTGTAATCATTATAAAAGTCAATCTACAAATAAATAGTTTGTAACTTCAACAATTTTTTTGTCGTTATTAGTGACCTTGAATATGATTTTGAGTTTTTGAGTTTGACACTTGCCATTTTAACCAAAATGATGCAATTGATGTCAATTAAAATTGTATCTAATCTCAATGCTAGTGTAGAATGAGTTAGAAATTTTAAGTCTTAAGCATGTGATGTTTAGCTTAAAGAAATCCTAATAGTTATTATCGATGTATGACCATTGTATAGTAGGATAAAATCAACTATAAGACATGTCGTATTCAAAATCCATTTCAATTAGTGGCCTATGGCTTTCATATTAAAAATAGGATTCTTAAGAATCTGCTCTCATGATATTATAATTGTAAAAATAGTTGCAGTTATTGCAAAGATTTTTTAAGAATAGTTCAAAAACAACAAAATTTACATTTGTAGAGGAAATCTACGAAATTTGAATGTAAAACCAAATTAAAAAAATATTTATAGAATATTTTTTATTAATTGTAATGTGCCAAAAAATTCTCTACAGTTGTTACAACTTCTTGCTTCCAAGCATTACCCATCTCTAAAACTCTGTCCTATACAATCACTACTCCTATTTTTAAAGAAAAGATTTAATATTTTACAGTTCACTAAATTTACACTTATATAAAACCTTCTTCAACTTACAAAATAATTACAGTTACCTCCTCCATAAACCCAGAGTTTAAATCCTTCAAATTAAATCACGATCGGGCATTATTTTCTCTTTTTTCCATTTATGTCTAGTGAGTAAATTGCACCAAATACAACTCTGCTCCACCGTTGCCATTGCTTGCGGGCAGAGCCCCGGATTCGATACCACTCTTCACCAACGCAGCAATGTCACTTCTTTTCAAGGACCTGCCCATGGAATATCCTTCATCCAGCTTCTATTTCCCTAACGATTGCGCCGGTTTGGCGTTGGCGTTGGAGTGCGCAGAGCCTTTGTAGCCTCCTGTTGTTTTCCACCAGGTGGACACAGAGGGAGAGCTCGGCTTGCCATTTCCCAATGACTGCACGAAATCTGCCACAATAGCACGCTGTGCAGGGGTGAATTTGCCATACCAAATGAGATGAATATTGAGGATAGCCTTAGTGGTGAGCAGAGGGCCGTTGTGATATTTCAGAACAAGAGGCTCCTCTTTCACCAGAGCAGACAGTTTCCTCCAATGACCAAGGGGGCTTGCCCCACCATCCGCTGCTGCTGACAATGCCATCATACACATACACAGTAGGAGTGATCTGTTAACAACGCTTTTGCCCTGTACGACAGCCATCTTAAGCAGGCAGGGTAATGAATGAGGCTGATTTTATGTGGAGAAAATTACAAAACATTAGATGTGAATGTTGTTGTGGGAAGCGATTGGATTAAATAGGCAGAGAGACCCACGAATGAAAACGATTGACAACGGTAATCATGCCGCTGGCCATCTCATTAACAGTTGAGCAATTTGCAGTGGAACTATTTCCATTGTTACGCGGTGTGGGCTTTCTAAGAGAGACAACTCCGTTCCGTCTGGACGCCTCCCATTGCGCGTATTTGAAAAATTATCCTACGCTCCGTGTCTTGGACACATATGATGTCCTTTATCGATTTGTGTAACAGGGTGAGAAAATCTTGTTCAGGAATGCTGTCGATTCATTCCAAACTGTTCGGAACAAATTTCCACCGTTAAATTTATTTTATTTTTATTTTTAAATTTGTCTCAGTTGACGGTTGTTGGAAGGAAAGAGCGGGAATAATTAGTGTTGAAAATGTGACAGGTGTGCCTTTTTATATAGTAAATTTTAATTCACCGATTTTTTATTTATTTTTATTTTTATATATTTTTGGAATCAACTAATATAAGGTGGTATGGTAGGGATAGTTGCCCAGTGGGAATTTGCAATTCTTGTGTTTGAGGTGGACAAATTAATTTATATTTCATGAACTTAGATATCATATGATAGAAGATGGCAATGACCATGATCCATGTAAGTGTGGGCAAGTAATATTTGTTATTGTAAAATTGTTTTCAATAGTTAAATTTTAAGTAAAATATGGTAATAAAGAAGATTGATGACAACCATTTTTTGTGTGGTTCGAATCAATTTAGATGGTGATTGTATATGTTTTTTGACAAACATTATTAGATAAGTATTTAAGCTTTGTGGAGCAATAGAAAAAGAAGAAAAATGGAAATTGAAGAAGTGAAAGAAAACAACATGTTTAAATAAAGTAAACTTATTAAATAGTCTTTAATATAATGACTCATCAAAGCTTATTAAATAGTCAATTTTCATTTAAGACAATTGCATCTTGCATGTCATGTGTGACTAATAATTATTAATGCATCAGTCCAAAATGGAAGCAACTAAAAAGAGTGCATAAGGCAAACACCATAATCATTGAGAGAGTAAAAAATGGCATTCTGACAAGGCGCTATTTGCACTGGTTCTCAAATGAGATTGCATAGACTTCAATAATATACAAGATGTAATTGAGTAGATATATGAATATGCAAGAGATATTTTTAAGATTAAATCCCTCCATAATGCAAAGATTGGGGTTGATTTGGTTTATTGATCTCACTAGAAATAAGTATCGCTGAAATGTAAGACTCATGTATTGCCAACCTAGTAAAAGATTGTTTGATTTTCCAAAAACTAAGATTTCGAAATCATACAAACCAGGATAACAATTGTGAAGTGCTTATAATGGTGAGTTCAATTGCTTTAGCCAATTGATAGTTAAACTAGCATCTATTCATCAAAATTCCATGTATATTCTTAGACTTATTCTTCGAACACTAAAAATTCAATTACAATCTAGAACAAATTTATTTGTATCCCTTAAGGTTATTTTAGTCAAATTGAATTTCAATAAAAAATAGGCCAAGACAATCATCTATTATTATAATCAATGATGATCCCATATTCTAATTTTATCAAAAAAAGATCTGGAAACGTTCTTAAGAACTAAGGCATAATCAAAATCCTCAAAGATGAACATTGCATTGAATCTAAAAAATTAAGATTTCATCAAAACTTTCATACAATTCCCAAAGCCAAACACAATGCATGGTACACATAAGTTGCAATATCTTCTAAAAAATTGACTCTAGTAATAATGAATCACTCTAGATGAAATAGTTCAAATGAATTAAAAAAATTAGATGCCAATGACTGAGATTATGTTAAAACATTCACTGAACTTATACAATTTCATTTTTGCAAGAGAATAAATTCTACACCTCCATAATGCCCATGATGCACAATTTGCGTAGGAGACTATACTCTTTCATTGTGCTTTCCCTAGAGACTAACCAAAAGTAAATATTTTCCCTAAAAAAGAGCTTAGTCAACCAAGTTGAATCCCATATCTTGATCACTCTCCTCCTTGGGCTTCTCTAATTGGACACAACATTACCATGATTGGAAGGAGTTGTAGCAACAACTATTACAACACCTCCACCACTTGTCCAATAAAAAGTTATTTTTTAATATCAAAGATTGCCACACTTTTACATAATTTAAATATTTGTTCCATTTAATTTTCCAGAATAAAATGAAAGGGAACGTAGATAAACCACTTACATAATATAAATCAAACTTGCTAAAATAAACTAGGTTAGTGGCATAGGCTTACGTAATCTGACACTGAGAATAAGGTCCTCAATTTTTTTCTTCTCCAACAACTTGGCAAAAAAACTAGGCCAACAAGACTCAGTTCACACATTTTCAACCTTCACCAATGTGGTGATCTTGTCAGCCTATTAAGATAAGTACATAACTTTATCAACTGGTCATAAGAAGGGCAATGTTGAATAGATAACCATCATCAAAATTTTACATGGTAGGTAGGACTGATAGTCAAATTTAGTACTTGAATTGTTACCGCCCATACATCAATTATTTGAGGCAACTAAGGCATTCTTCATTATATAAATTTACACTATTCTGTGCAACACAAATTTACGCAAATTTAATGTTCATTATTTAAGGTCTTCTCAATATTTTGCTAAACATCTTATACTGCCTTTGATATTTTAAAATCATACTTAGCGTAAATATGGATCAAATGTAACCCAACCAAGGCTAATATTAAATTGGCACAAATTCCTAGTGTATGCAATGGTACAAAATTATGTAATGAATATTATTTGAATTCGTTCAAATAACTAGTATATATGGCATTCAATGTATATATGCATTATATATAATGGAGTTGTGTAATTAAAATTGTCTACAAAGCAAAGGCCACACTAGAAATGTGTTTAAGGCCATGTAATCCTTCTAAAGCTTCACTACCACTATTACATGGAATAAAAGACAAAGATACTTGACAAGTAGTTAGTTGACAGAGCAATTGCCCATATATTTTGAAAAATGAGAGTAGAATAACTAAAATAGATCATAAACATTTTTTTATGACATTATTTCTAATTTAAAATGGATTTAACGAGCACACTGAACCCTGAGAGACATATTTTACAGGCAATGAAAATTAGCAAGCTGATTTTAGTTGTAAGCCTAACATGTGATAGGGTCAAAATGCATAATAAATAAGTGAGAATGCTAGTAGATTCAAAGGCAATATTGAAGCTGAGACAAGTTAAGTATGCATAGGAAAATATGAAGTATGTATTGATCAAACTCAGTGAGTTGGATAAATAACTTACTCTAGTAAGTAATTAACTATAATGGAACTTAATTTCTTCTCAAATGATGGTACTGTACTTGATTGTATAGCTTCTTCTAGCTCTTGCCAACCCTAGACAATAATACCATGAATCAAAGGAAAGCTCTCCAAATGGGAATTCTCACAATGGTTAAAAAAACCATTAACCATCAGATGCCAAGTTGTCAAATTTTTCATTTGTTATTTCCTCACATCGAATGGTTGCAACCATACCCTACATGAAACATTTAATATCTTGTAACTCTTTTGGCGAGGCTAGAACCATAGAAGCAGAACATAAGAGACTGTTGAATATAAAAATCATGATAAAAACCTTATGAATAGGTAAGTCAAGGTATTTATTCTCTTTGATAAATTTCTAGATATCTTTTGAACTGAAATGAAAGGTTGAGGTGGGAACATCTCCCATTATGTGACCCGTAAGCCCACCTAGTGCAATGGAGTTGAAAAATTGTTGTCGTAGTAGTGAAACCTACAAAAAACAAAGTGCAATATTATTTCTTTTGAATTTTTTTTGGAATGCAAATTTAATAGAATACTTATTCTATTTCAAGTGTAATTCATCTGTTGTGATGAACAAAATTGTTGAAATAAAAAAAATTAGAAGATCATCACCAACCATTTTAATATGTATCAAATAAACTGTTGGAGTGTTCTTTCTCATAGTCTTGTCCACTTGACTTTTTCACATAGAGATACATTTTTTTAGAGTATCATGTACTTTTTATGCAAAACATGCCAAACTAGACAAGGAAAGCAAAATAGTGCTTAAATGTAAAATCCATGCAAAATTTGTGCTTTCTCTAATTTTAAGAATGGAACAAATCACTTTGGTTTGGTGTGACATCATAGAATTAAATATACTTGAGACGAGTGAAGATCAAACCAAATCATTCATAGAACCAAAGAGTTCAAGGTCATTAATAAGATTATAATCTCCTAAGATTGCCAAAAATTGATGAATATACAAATGATTAAATGTTTTGTGGACAAATATTTTGGATATTATAGGTGTTACTTCAGTAGAATACTCATTTCAAAATTGATGAAATGCATATGACATGTCTAAGAATCTTTTTACTTCTTAGTGCTAAAATTAAAAGAAATGAGTCGATAATTGAATCTAGACACAGTCAAATGAAGGAAATGCCTTAAAATCTACAAAGGAGCTGACAAGGATTCTTCACAAAAAGAGTGATCATTGTCCAAATAACTTAAACTTATTTCACTTAATAACAATAGTGCAAGTAATAGCATTTTTTTGAAGTATTTCAAAGCAATTATGAGATGTACAACACACAACTGATCAACTAAACATCTCTGACATTTCAACCATGACAACATTACCAAATGTAGCTTCACTAAAGACACATTCATTTAAAGTAAAAATCATGTTATGTTCAATAGAATAACTATGATTCTACTATTGTAGTTCTAGTATATAAACAAGAACTTCAACCATTAGTAGATTTACCTAATCATTGAATTGCTCTTCCTTCTTTTCATAACTAGAAAAAGTCATCATGTCTACCTATGTTACCAAAAAATAGATGGACCTATCCAAAGAATAAAGTGGAATTACTAGTAATAAAAGACTAAAGTAAGGAAAAAAGTAATCCCTACAAGAGCCTAAAATGTATGAAACAAAAACATAAGGGGTAGAAACTATATATGCTTAAAATAAATAAATAAAAATACTTATTACATGTTAGTGATGACAAAGCAAAATCTTTCAAAATGTAAGAAAATAAGACGATTTTGGTTTGTAATTAAAGCTGATAATGCAAGGAATCAATTACTACCAAAGAAAATAACATGGATTCTGAAAAATTGACCTTTTTTATCCTCCCCAATCTTGCAAGTGACAGTCTATTGAATCAAGGTTTGATTGTCAGGGTTTTAGGTTGAAATATGAAACAATTGCTACAAAACCCTAGGTCTAAATTTTCAAGGCTTGAATCAAGTAAACACAACACAAATCACATGCCTACCTAATCTGGTAAACATTTAAACTAATTAATGCATTTATTACAATGCAAAATGAAATACAATATAGAAAATGAAAGATCTTACCTACAAACTCATAACTGAGGTTTTACAACAAAAAACACTAAGCTTTTCTCCAACCCTTCTAGCTTTTCCAAACTTAGCAAAGACATCTAGATATTTATAACCCATGCCATGTTTCTTAATGAAGCAGCGCAACATTCAATGAAAAATCTTTAAACCAAATAACCCACATCGCCCGAAGAAGTGCAACAATAAATGGACACCTATAGAAACTTGTCCTTTGGTAATCACATTGAAATTACTTCAATTTCCCAATAAAAAGGTAAAAACAAAATATTTGCTTCAATTTACCAATGAAAATAAAAAAACCTTTGGTAGGAAAATAATCGTAGTTTAACTCATCACTACAAATGATCATAATGATGATAGTAAACATATGATAAAAGCTCATGGCAATGGTTGAGCTGTTAAATGGAGATCACCATCAAAACCAACCTATATTGCCTAAACAAATGTAGTATTAAATACCAGATCATACCACCTTATATAAACCCGACCTCTACTTGCACAAATAAAAAATGAGTGGACCAGTACTAGACATATACAATAGCATAGTTGTGTGTGTGTCTATATGATTCTTTGTAAATTCATATTGCTGAGATAGATAATTTAGAGAATCTAATGCTAGTATGAAAACATTCTTTTGAAGAGAAATTGAAAATTATTTCAAGTTGTTGTTTCTTGATACTAGTTCAAAAAACAAAAGATTAAACTTTACTTAGATTAATTGCCCAAAGAGGGATTATACATGGAATTATAGATATTTATAACCCCATGAAATTTTACTTAATGAAGAAACCTAGCATTTAATATGAAATAAACAAATTAGATACCCTGCATTGCTTGAAAAAATGCAAGAATAAATGGACCACTTTACAAACTTGTCCTCTGTCTTTTGTATGATTAATGTCCAACTTCGATCAAAGTGAAGCCATTGATACCATAAAAAAAATTAAGCCAATCAAAGTCCACCAAATATTATTATTTTATCTACCCATTGAAAAAACTTGCGATTTCACTTTGTAAAAGACTTAATATTTCTATTGCATAATAATCAACAAAATCTAATTTGCTAGCAAATTTAGGAATAATTCCAAGATAAAGCATATTGGTTCCTGGATTTGCCCTCTAGGACTAAGCAAAATGGTTTCAAAGGTATTGATATGAGACTAGATGGCTAGATTGGAGTGTAAGAAAATGTTATAGTCTCTAAATTATTTATCTCAACATTTTTAAAAAAGAGTTTGCAAGCAAATTATTCAATAATAATAGTTCATTGGTTATGCAATTTTATTTGTCCAATATTGATCTTGAAGTGAGGCAGGTTATTCAAGATTTTAAATGCCTTACCTTTTTAATTAAAGCATATTGGTTCCTAGATTTGTCCTTTAGGAATAAGCGAAATGGTTTCAAAGTTATTGATCTGAGACTAGATGGCTAGATTGGAGTGTAAGAAAATGTTATAGTCTCTAAATTATTTATCTCATCATTTTAAAAAAAGAGTTTGCAAGCAAATTGTTCAATGAAAATAGTTCATTGGCTATGCAAGTTTATGGATACAGTAACATAATTTGTAGTAGAGGTAACCTGGATGTTAACAATAGATGACTCAATTCTCATGAAATACATACATAGAGAAAAAACATTGTGATATACTTGTTTAAGAAGAAGAATATAAGATAAACATTGAATCTAAAAGAGAACCATGACATTCACATTAGCCATCTTTCTTTTCATAAGAATTGAACAAGACACAACAAAAGGGGAAATAAGATACCAACAGATCAAAGTCTTGTTCTTTGGGTGATTTCTCATCTATAAGAGGGGCTTACTCTAGGTCAATAAGATGAGATTGATTTTATAGATTTAAATATACCTAAAAACATAAGACATAGATAGGTATTTCATGGTAAAATTATGGTCAAATACAATAAACATGAGAAAGTATATTCATATGTAAATGTTATGGAGTGTGTGCAAAGCCTTCACTAGTTGGATTCCACTCATCGTTCATTTGACCATGTGCTAACTCATTGGTGACAAGATTTGTATTTGTGTAAATGTAAAAGAAATAACCAAGGATAACATAACCTAAAATAAGATTGAAAAGAATTTGACATGCAATATTGTAGAAAGAAACTTACAATAACAAACAAAAGAACACAGAAGGGATGGAGGAGAGTACATAAGAAAATATTGTTACCATGCAACTACTTGGAATATGTCATGCTTCAATACAGATTCCATTCCTTCAACTATAGATCTATCAATTTCCTATTGAGAGGGGATTTTTAATAATGTTGATCAGAATAAACATGTCAATTACATATTTATGTCAAAAACACTTCTCTCTATGTCTCATTTTTGCATAACAAATGAGGAGCTACAAAAACTATTTGTAAAAGGAAATATTTCCAACACAAGAAACTCTTATGTAATGAAGCAAAATTAAATTAATAAAAAAGTCAATATTACTCTCAAATATCTAGATGAGTACCTTATTAGCCTCTCAGTGCACATGCTTATCTTCTATCCATAAGCAATTATAAAGAATTCTAGTATGGTGAGATTTTGTATAGCAACAAAGCGTTTCTTCTACTGGTGATTTTTTGATTGATAATACTAATAGTATAATTGTGCTATTATATTTTATTATTTGTCTTCCATGCTCACATGCTTAGAATTTTAAAATAATAGCATATGATATTAAAAAACATAACCTGGTAGACACATTTAGTGTAAAGCATTAGTCATTCTCTTTTCAAAATATTGACCAATAAAAAAATTCAAACTAGTTGTTAAATTGTCAAACATCTAGAAAAAAAACTGTTAATTTAGGTGGGTTTGATTAGTAAATCAACTCTCCAGTCTTGTTCATGACATATCTATATGCATAAAAAATATGAACATGTAAAGAAAATAGTAGAAATTAACACAAGCAGTAACAATAAAATAACTTAGACATATTGGTCTACCCCAATCATTTACACTTATTTGCAAGCCATGTTTAGATATGCTTGTCTTTTTGAAGTGCAGGTTGGTATTTAGAACATAAACTTTTGGTTGCATCAGGGGAAATAAACATTGAACAATGAGAAACAATATGTTTTTGAATGGTGGGATTAGTATGATTTTTAGTTGATTCAGTCCTTTTCATAAACAATTACATCTCATTTATTAAAACTTTTGAGCACACTCATTCTTTAACCTAACTTGTTGAGCATAAAATAAAATTAGTGCATGTAAATTCAATGTATGATCTAAAATAAGAGATTGACTAGGAGAAAAAGAATAAGTAAGGAACACTAATAAATTTCTAGCGCCAAGTTTCTGCATTCCTTTTCCAAAATATTATATTACAAATTAAAATGACACTCAAAAATGAGAAATCCAGATGACAACAAATTTATATCGAATATTTGAAGCTTTGATGTTACTCACATAACCAAACTAGTTATCAAACATATGTTTTAAATAGTCTACAAACTTCTAGTCCACAAAAGAGTTAAAAAGTTGTGACTTTACTATTGAATACTATAAATAATAAATATTAAGAGAAGATAAATCAGATTGCACTAATAAATACTAATTATTTAATAACATGATCATATCTGATTAACCCATAATAATATACATTAATCCTTTAGGATAAGAAGATATAATTTACCCTTGAAGCAATTGGTGCTTGTTCACAACAATAAGGCAGTCTTGCCTTCAATAGTTATGGCTTTGAAACACCTATAGGGCCCTTATTGTGTAGTTATTGAATGCATTATAGATAGAAAATTCACATACATATCATATATACAGAAGTGAACATAGCCTTTTATGCTTACACTCACATGCTCAAAATAAAAACAATGTTTTAGACTATAATTCAAAATAAATGAATGTTTACAAATCTAAACTTTGAGTTCCTAATTGAAGATAAAACAATGACGTATTCATGTAAATAGAAGTAATCTTACACCTGGAAAACTGTATGATGCTCATTGGAATTTATTGATGGTTTGTGCAAATTTTCATCAAGAATGCCCAAAAAAGCAAAATACAAATAATGTTTGATGTGCAAGGTGTAAATAAATAGAAAAAATAATTATATCTACATTAATATGATTATTAATGAGACAATAGCAAATATAATGAACCTACAATTATAATTCTATCATTAGAATGCCTAGATCACAATGTCTTATAAGAACTAATTTTGATACGCAAAAACAAGTCATGATTTCATACGTTTATGAATATTACCTAGATGATGCACAAAGGATATGATGAACATAAGTTTTTAGATCAAAATTGCATTAGTAAATCATATGATTACTCAATGAATGACTTTTTCAGTCTATTTTTCAATGCTAGAGCACATGGAATTAGAGTGTTTTATATGAATTGTTCATGTGACTCTCTTTTGAGGAATTTGTCACTAAGAACATGATATTTTTATTGTACTTATGACTATTATGTGAATCCAGGTGTAAGGTGTGCAACAATAACAAGCAGGGGTTAGCTATGGGAAAATACAATGGAAAACGACTCAAAAAAAAGAGGAAGAAAAAGGAATATGATTTATATGAAAAATAATTTCTCATTCTTGATTGTACATTAATAAAGACAACCATGCCAAAAACACAAATATTCAGAAGTAATATATTTTTTATATTCTTTGGTTAGGATTCAAATTCATGGATCTGCAACCTGAATGACATGGGGAGAAAGAATATTCTATTACTAATCTATAGATCCTTACAAAACCAAATTCATGTGATGTTAGGAAAGTAGCTATTAAGGCATAGAACATGTGTTCTATGAATGGCATTGTGAATGGTTTTGAAAATAAATCAAAATGTGTTCCATTAATCCTGAATCAAGCAAAAGGCTTGTCAATTGATTTGAGTTCAAAACCCTAACAATTTGCAATACAACATATTCATATTTGGTTAATCACAAAAAAATTATTCATAGATGTTGCATGGCTAATCTTCAACCCTTCTCACTTTTTAAAATGTAGATAATCATAAAAAGCTTTTACAAACATCTAGCTTTCTATCAGTTGTTGCCATGTTCTTTGATGAATTAATTTAAAATTCTACGTGAAATAATCAAAGCAGGTAGCCCACATCACTTGAACAAATACAACAATTGGATAGATAAAATATTATTGTTTGTTGTATGTTGAATGGCTTAATATTTTTATGTTATCAGTTGATTTACTTGGATCAAGCCTGAGCAATAATTGTGTGGTGTACAAAAGGTAGATTTGTACAAGGTGAATATGATGTGGTATTAAATTCTACGTTTGTTCACATTATGTGAACTAACTAGTTTGATGTATTTGCATTGAATGCCTGATTAATGCATCAAAGAACATGATGGAGGGTTATAAAGATCTAGATGTTTACAGAAGCTTGTTATGGTTTGCCAAGTCACTTTTCAATTCTCAATGTAAGTTCAAATGGCATTGACACATATAATTCTAAGTTCCATATAGTGTAAGCAATAGCTTAAATGTACTCCTCTACATTTTTACTAGTGAGCATTTTTGGAAAAAATAAAATTTATCAAGCCTCCAACATTTTTTTTGAAGCCAAAAAACAAGTTAGATACATGATCAAAATTCATATATTGTTACCCTATCAAATCTTCATATGATCAAATTGTTACCCAAAATAAAACCCAATAAAAAATTATATACCACATATAATAATTTATAATAAGTAAATATGATCAATTACTGAAAGAGGTGGATATTTTAGAAAGGATATCAATACCTTCACCGTAGTAGTTATGGTATACATATTAATTTGGTAAGTGGTATTAATTATGTATTTCAGTCTTATAAAACCATTAAGGGAACACTTGTAAATGATCTTTATAATTTCAAAACATTACTCTTCAAACTTGGTCAATATATGTTTTTATATGTTTTTTTGTTTTAGATAATATTTTTATGTTATGACATTACTTTTTGATGTGTGATCAATATATGTATTATTAATTTGTGATAACATTTTTTGTAAGTGGTATGAGATTTATCATTGCTTGATTAATCTATATATCATTATATCTATGGTGAAATGAGATCTTGATTTTAAGTGGAAAATCATATCATGACACTCTAGAAGTTATGTGTTTCGATCTTTAATATAAATTATAAAATAATTTTAGGAGTTGATCATCTAATACAAGCATGTATTAGAAGATAACCCTTTGAAATTGGAATGTATATCGTTAATTACTCACACTATTGTTTGTTAATCTCGACATGGGACAACAAAGCCCTAGTTATTGAATGATAAATCTATGTTAAGAAGTTGAATACTTTTTTAAATTTCATACTTTAATTATAGAGGCTAAAAACATCAATATCATTCTAATACTTTTGGATATCGAAACACATTGGGAAGTTGAACACCTTATAATAAAATATGGTTTTGACCTTCAGATTTTATTTTAAGGTTACACCTTGGTTTGGTGATATGGTTTATGCTTGATATATATAAACTTTTCTTGTGGAATTGGCATTAGGTCCTAAATTATAATCATAAGTGTTTAATAGTGATATCATCATTTGTATGTAAAATGAATGGATGAGGTTACAATGCTTTAAGACAATTGACATATCTAAGAATTTTATAATGAACATTGAAAAATATGTACATAAGAGTTAGAATGCATTAAGGCATCACCTTTATTTCCATAAGTCTTTTGATCATATGTATATACCTCAGTACTATCAACTAATGTTAGACCATTTTATACTACATTGTTACAGGGAGATGCATGCCAACTTGTTATATCTACATGGATTCTCTTTGCTCTATTGATTCTATGCATCTAATACTTTTTTGGAAGGGTAGATCCACTCTCAGTGGATAAGAGATGTGTGGGGGATTTGAAAGGCTATGTGTTGGAGGAAAATCCCTCCAATGATGCTCTCCCTCTTCAGTTTCCTTTATGGTTTTCTAGTAACAATGATGATCTGCAAAGCTCCGGTGGATTTACTTATGAAGACTTATTCACATATGGCTATTTTGGATAGATAACTAAGTTTATTGAATATTGCATAATTATTGGAACATATAAGCCATGTATTAGTAATCGATATTATACATTTTTTATTTTTTTATTCAATTATGATTATGAAAATACTTCTAATTTGTACTTTACTTTTGGAATTGGACTATTGAACTTAGAAGAGATGAAGTTGACTTGTGTTACGTTGGTACTTGAAAATGAAGAATTATGTAAATATAAATCATGAGGGTATATTGATATATCACAACCGTATAATTCATAAAGGAAGAAAACATACTTTAATTTTTATATTAAATGTATTTCTTGATTTTAATATCAAAACATGTAATTAAATTTACAGAGCCTAAACAATAAAACAATTGAAAACCTAGATCTCCAAGTATGCAAGTTCCAGAATTACCAACAATGATCACAACTGGTCTAGATCCCCAACTATGCAAGTCCCAGAATTACCAACAATGATCACAACCGACCTAAGAATAACAATAAACAACCATAATCGACTTGAGAATACCATCAATGACCAAAACCAACCTAATACCAATGATCGACCATAACCGATGTGCAATACCAATTGAGATTTGAAGGTCTAGAACACAATTGAGAGCCCAAATCTCCAAATATGCAAGCACCAAAATTACCAACAGTCATAACTAGTGCATATCCCTAAGTATGCAAGTACCAGAATTACTAACAATGGTCACAACTGATCTGATACCAATGATCAGCCATAACCAACCTCTGATACCATTTAAGATTTGAGGGGTCTAAAACACAATCAATAGCCCAAATCCCCAAGTATGCAAGTACCAAAATTACCAATGGTCATAATCGATCAAACTCCCCAAATATGCAAGTACAAGAATTACCAACAACAGTCACAACTGACCTAGGAATACCAATGAATGACCATAACCGATGTAAAAATACCATCAACAACCACAACTGAACTAATAACAACAATCGACCATAACTGACCTCGAATACCATTTGAGTTTTGGATTTGGATGATGCTTGTAACAACCAAATCATTTTACCAACTCATCCACATCTTATCAATAATTTTTTTTTAATATAAAAATTGTTTTATTAGTTTTATAAAAAAATGCTTTAATCCAAAATCTTTCAAATTAGAATTCATAACTTTAAATTATAATCAAAATTAAAATTGAAGTTTCCTTAACTTTTTTGAAGACTTCAAACATGTCTTAAATGTGTAATTATAAAATCACCACTTAAAAGTATTTTTTAAAGGCTCATGTTATTAGTCTGGGATGGTAGACTAAAACCATCAATTTGCTTTAACTATCAATTAAATTGTGTTTGTTGGACTAATCAAAATGCATTATATTCCGTGCATGAAAAACATTACTTTTTTCCAAAAGTTAAGTTGCACAATTGTTAATTTTTTTTGGAACTCTATATACACATATGTATACACACACACACACACACACACACACACACACATATATATTTATATATATATATATATATATGTATATATATATACATATATATATATATATATATACATATATATATACATATATATGTATATATATATATATATACATATATATATACATATATATGTATATATATATACATATATATATATACATATATATGTATATATATATATATGTATATATATATATACATATATATATATATACATATATATATATATATATATGTATATATATATATATATATATATGTATAATATATATGTATATATATATACATATATATATATATTTGTTTTCATTCGCTGGGATAATGTACATGCTATTACAAGGCATATTGATGATGTGATGAATAGTGTTCATCTATCAACATCAGAATAAATGGAAACAATTGCAGTGGGCACAAAGCAAGGACACATCAACTTTAGATTACAACAACAAATTTAGCTGATGTCATGGACATGGTGCACAGGTCTCAAGAAGAATAGTCAAATTATTTGTCCTACTTTTCTTTGGCATTTTAATTGTTGTGGTGTTATTTTTAGGGCATTGTAGAAAGGAAATCTAGGGAAAAAAGGAGCCATCGCAGGTGATTCAACAAGCTTACTGTCAAAACTCTGCGAGTAATATCAATACCCACAAGTAGTGTTTTGTGCATGTAAAATTTCATGGATTTTAGTTGTCACTCATATACCCTATTTTGGCACCCAACATGGTGCCAAATTTGCTTTTAGCCTGGTTGCTATGACAAGCTCCTCATATGATATCCATGGATGCTCCACCTTTTGAAGAATTTTAAAACTTGCTCTACCCAGGTTTTTTGGACATGGATAGTAGGCTAGGCAGTCAAATCCCTAGGTTAATGGAACCCCTAACCAAACCTTCCTGCCTCTTGCAACTTGGTACTGTAGAACCTGTACTCAAACCAAATATCTTGGTAAAGACATTCGAGAGCAATGAAACCGCTGTAACAACATATAAATAAAATGATAAGTTTACTTCCTAAAAAAACTGAAACTCAGTAGATAAACTAGCTTCCCTTGAGCATATTTATATATTCATGTAAGAATTTCTCATGGTTTGGTATCCAGTTAGTTGGAAAGGGAGTGTAGTCAGTTGTAGGTATCAAAGAACTATTAGAAAAATCAATGCGAGTAATGGCATCTACAAGCCCCATTATTAAAATATCATTGTATTCTGGTATGTGCCCTTCTCTCCTTTTCAATAGATTGATGAGATTGTGAGAGGTAATCTTGTAAACCTTGGCTCGAGAGCGGAGCTTATACTTGGCAGCGTAGAGCTTTGCAAGAGATCCCCGAATAATATAAGAGTAAAATCTAGTAACTTTCTTACGATTGTCTACATATCCATACCATTCTGTCATTGTCTCAAGAATCTTATTCATTTGTAGATTATTGTGTGACTGAGTCATGTGAATCATTCGATACCAAGGTTGTGGATCAGGATCCCTATCTCCCTTAACAAATCTTAGTTTTCAAAATTGAGGAATACGCTACTGCAAGCTGGTTGTAACAGAATAATGATAAGATAAAATATATGTTGTATGAAAAAATAAGAACAATTTAGAAATGACAAAACAATATTAAATTACCATTTACTAATGAACCTAGAATAAGGTGCAATGCTAAAACCAAAAATAAAAATTAAAGATCTTATGCTAAAAAATGCACTATATACAATATATATAGTCTAATTTTATATGTTATCTTCCTTCCATACAACATCAGTACTTGGAGGCCGATAAAATTCAAAAATCCTCTCTTCCATCCACTGGTCGAATTCATTGAGACATATATTCATAAGAAGCGGGGTCAACAGTCCATAGTGACCCCATGATGGAACCTTGACTACCTCTTCTGGTTAAAACCCGAAGAAGATATCTCGCCAATGAGGATTAGGGTTTGGCTCATCCTCAGATAAAAACCTCTTCCTGGGAAATTTTCCTTTCTTTTTCCTTTTCTTTCCATCATCACTTGATCTAGTCACAACAAGAGACGTAAGAGCTGACTTGATCAGCGCATTCACTTTCCTATCTCTAACAAACCTAGAAAGATAACTCATTACTATCCCAACCGCAAATCCATCCAAGATGGTACTCAAATCACCCTTCAAAATCCAAGCATACCCACCAAATTTACTTGTAATGACTCTCAACACAGTATGAGAACTACTCCCAGGGCTAAAAGCATAAGTTTTCTGACTAAACCTAGGCTCGAATATAGGCTCCAATATTATAAGCAAAACCTCTTGCACATATTTTATGAGTAATCTAAGCTTGGTCTTGGACAAGTGTTGCATAGGCCTAGTCTTATCCTTGGTAGACCTAATATAAAAATCATGCATTAAAATTCTTGTCTAAAAGAATGTTTCTAGGTTTGATGTCTCTATGCACTACGGATCCATTTGTGCCCTCTTGAAGATACACGAGTCCTATTATTATGTCTAATTTAATTCTTTGTCTTGTTGGCTAGTCAATGATCTATTTACTTTCACTACCTATTGTTGAAACTCATAAGTTGTTATCTTTAATTTTAAAATTAATCCCTACTTTTAAATTAAAACAGACAACCCTAGAACAAAGTAGGATACTTACCAAATAGTAAATAAACTCATAATCATTTTATTTGGAAATCCACGACTAAAGACCACAGTGGGGTCTCTTATGAGGCACTTGAAAAAGGAAAAATAAGGTAAAATGCTAGGTCACCAATTCAATTCGTAGGCCATTATAGTTAGTGACTCTCTACATGTATCCATGTTGATGTCTACCATTGAACAGAAGGCCAGTCACAACTGATCATGCATATAGTCATATGCTGAATATGATAGATTATCAAGAGAAAGCAACAATATTTTACAAAGTTTAGAACTCACCCAATACTCTTCCTCCAAGATAAATTGTCTTTCTAGGAGCTGTCCCTTCCAATTGTGAGCTGCTTCCTATTAAAATACTAATATTATTTCCTTTTATAAATTGTTAATAAAGAGTTTTGATATTTAATGAGCCTCGTCAAAAAGATATTTGTAAATTTAAAGTGCATGTCATTTATATTTATATCACTAATAGCATTATGAATAGGTAAGTAGTTAAAATTGAACAAAAAAATTCACTTTTAGTCCCTTGGGACTTATGCAACAGCTGGTGGTCACATGAATCTGCTAGGCTTTAGAGCAACTATACAATAATCAAAATAATTTAGCCCTCTCTTAAGTCACATGGTACATGGTATAACGTGACATCGTTATTAAAACACCTACAAATCATCTTGTAAATCTAAAACAAATCTAGGAATATAAACTATTATATATAATAATATACAATAAAAAATGTAATAATAATAATATTATTAATTTATATATAAAATAATTGAGTAAATAGTTTACAAATAAAAGTATGAAGTTACAATATATAATATAACAAATATTATATTTAAATTTTTTCTAATATGTAAAAGATTAAAATTATTTGTAATATTATATACTTTGTATAGTATATAATTATTATATTAGTTTTTCAATTATTATTATATTTATTTTTCATATTAATATTTTTCATACAAAATTAATTATTGATTGTAAATATATAATACAATATTTTTAGTATATTATAATATTATGTATAATACAATATAATTAAAAAAAAAACTTTAATGTAAAATATATATGTTAGAATATAGACAACAATTAGAACTCATCATTTGATTATTTATATTTCTCAATATACTTTAGGGTGGTCTTGGACAGTTGAGTGATTTTTGTATAATTGATTCCCTTCATGCTGAGATGAAAAAGATATATATTCTTCCCAATATCATCACTTATAACACCATCATTAAGGCTTTGTGTAAATGGACCCTAAAATGACACAAGATAGATTTCTTCCAGATATTATAACTTATATTACCTTGCTTAATAGTCTCTGCAAGGTGGATATGGAAGATGAAGCTCTCAAGTGAGTAGTTACAATGAGGTTGTCTATCTTTTACTTTCACTGTTCTTGATCACCTTCTAATCTTTAATATGTAATTATCAAATAGGTTTACCTATTTCTTAATACATTTATTAAATTTACTTTAAATCCATAAAAAAATAAAGATTCTTCTATATGATGTAAGTTAACTCTCAATTAAACTAGAAGATTGGTTCAAAAAACTATATATATTAAATTTTTATTTCAATTTCTATGAAAAGTGTTTGATTTGCATTAGACAGGTAAATGGTATATTACTTTTATTTAAAAGAATTTACTAATTTTTTAAATTTGATATGATACTTCAAAAAAGTTTTGGAGTCTTTTCTAATTACTTTGGATGGACCCTGGTTATTCTACATATATTAGTGGTCTCTTGAATTTAAACAATCCAAATATTTTATGTTTTACTAAAAGTTTAAATTGCTTACCAGATCTCCTGAATCTTAATATATCTATTTAGGATATATAAGAGCTAATTTCATCCATAGTAATTGCGTGCAAATTTTTATATCTAGTTTTCTTAAAAAAGGAAAAAATTATCGAATACCATAGTCCTTGGTGCAAAACAAGGAACTAATCGGTTGGTTCGCAATAGGTTTGTGATTATTTTAGAAGATATTTTTGACCTTTTATGTTGTCTTGGATTTAAATTGTGTCTAATTTACTTAGCATTGTAAAATGGATTTGACAAATTCAAAACAAAAAAAAATGCATATGTATAATAATCAATTAATCGTTGATGTCGATGAATACGAGTCACTATCAAGAAATCAAAGCAATAACATACATGACGCTTTAGAAAAAGAAAATATTTTTAAAACTCATAGTTGTGAATATAATGTGGGTTATTTCTTGTTTGATGCATTTCAAATGCTATTGCACTTCCAATACACATCAATAAAGTTGTGTGCTAGAATTATAGACCATTTCCTTAGCTGCTTAAAAAGAAATGACACCCATGTACTAAGATATTTTGCATTGGAATTAGATCCTAGAAAGCTATATAGATTACACCAAATAGAAGACACTGAAATATATTTCTGTCAAATGTAAATTTTTGCAACTTTATGCATAGCCAATGGTGAGCATGGTCTATGGGGTGATAATTTCAGCATAAATTGGCTTTCTAGATGGCTAACTATTTCCATTTGTGTTTGGTCTTTGATAAAAAAACATAAATACTTTCATTTCAATGAAAATGCTCCTACCCCTCCATATTGCATACTATTTCATGACCAAAATCCAATCTATGATCATTACGAACCATTGTATTATACAAAAATGAACAATTATCAAACCCCCCAGCAGGAACCTCGCTATCAACAACTTGCTATATGCTTTCTCTTTATTGGCAGACGAATGCTAGAAAAATGGAATCATGTAAACTACTTAGAATGATGGAAACCACATCTGGTTGTGGTGATAGCATCTTTAGCTCTATTTGCTATTTGACAAAAAATGCTTTTGACATATGCTCCTTGCATCGCTATTCAACACAATATTTTTGTAATGCATTTATTGCTAGAGATAAAAAGGCACACACTTATTTGAAAAATAATCTAATAGACTATGTCATAAGAAAATATCTACTATTGTAAATTGGCAAGCATACATTGTAACAATGGGTTTTATCTATGACAAAGGTGGAATATAAGGAAACAAATTCACCATCCAATGGATTTAAAATGTGTTAAACATAAGCATTCATCTATAGTCATCCAAAACTCAACAAAATCTCAAGACCTCCAATGCCTTTACTTAGTCACAATAGTTATATAACATTATTCTATTTGAAAAAGATATAACCCATGTACATTATGAACCATTAACAACTTGAGAACATAATGCAAGGCCCAGTGTCATTGTTGATTGTATAAAAACATCCCAAGAACAAAACAAACTCTCTTTGCACCAAATAAAGAACATTGCATGTTAAAAAAAGCCAAAATATTTGGACTACAACCCATTAATAAAAGACAAGAATATAAAGCTGCAATTTGACACTACTACTACTAAAATGCAACCACCATTACATGGACCTATTGTCTCTTTACATTGATTAAAGAGAAAGGCATGAACCAAAAATAAATAAAAGGAAGGGTATTAAGATCAACACCAATAAACAAATTCAATGAAAAATTACAGACAAACTAGTCCATGTTTGTAAACAACGACAATTTAAACACAATATGAAGCCTTTTATTCAATCTAAAAAGGAAACTTGTAAAAGGTTAATGCCAAACACAAAAGCAATTCTAAAAAAAAAAGTGTGGCATGCAATCAATCATTGAAAAATGGAAAACTTCTCGCATTTGCAAACCTTGTTAATATTAGACTAAACAAAAAACTACAATTTGTAAGCATGTTATCAGATCTTGAAGAAATAATCATTGCACTTAGAATTGCATTTGTATAAATAATAAACTTAGGATACAAAAAACCATAGATTAGATTGACAAGGCCAATAATCAATGTCCCCTTAAGCATTGATAGAATTCAAAAAGTATTACCTAGATCCATAGATGAAAGAATAACTATAGCTTTAAAATGTCGATTGGAATAAAAAAATTCATACCAAGAAGGAAGAGTTCTTTCCAAACTCGTTATGGAGGCACTGCAACAACTTTGTGCACTAAAATTGTACATTACTCATGATGTGCATATTGATTCTGATTGGAAACCATTTATATCTACCAATGTCATAGACCTTGAAAATAATAATGATGTGTCCAGTGAATCTTAAAGTAGTAGTGATAGTGATAATAGCTTGTCTTCTAACACAAGTCAGACCAGGGCTAATGACACTTTAGTGCATGGTTTTTTGGATTCAACATGTATTATTGCATTAGAAGATAATTTAATTGCAATATCACCAGCTGAAGGAAACCATCCTCTTAGTTTTTTCAAAGACAAACAAATAGAATAAATGAAATTTCTAGCACTTTTCTTTGGCAATCCTTGTGATGATGACATTGTGTTAGGTTACCCCTATCAAAAAATATCACAATGGAAGCTTTTACATACTAATTGCCAATTTGTATACTATCGTACCAATTATTAATCATAGACCAAGTTGGAAAGACAATGTGGATTCTAATTAGAAAGGGTCAACTAAAAGGAAGAAAACTTTTGGCCAAGGATGTCAAATACAAATGGAATTTAGAAAAATTACTCAAATCATAAATTGGTTATGTGGATTTCAAAAAAAAATGTATTTTGCCTAATTACGTGCAAAGTCTTAAAAATAATATGTTTACCATGATATGATAATTAGGACCTCCAACATTTTTCTTGACTTTTACAAGTGTTGAACATTCTTGATAGCCATTAACCAGTGCATTGAAACAATTATATCTAAAACATCATAAAAACTCAAATTCATAGCTGAGACAATTGAATATATCAAATGACATTTCTTTTCTTGAAAAAATAGATCCAGTCACTTGTACACGTTATTATAGACATCATATCAATTCATTAAAACAAATGCTATGTGAAGATGAATCATTTATGGGTAAAATCATAGACTAATTTTGCATAATATAATTCCAACGCAGAGGAAATTCCCATGATCATTATCTATTTTGGATGAAAAATGCACCAGTATATGGAAATGATCAGAATTTAGAAATATCACATTTTATAAGCAAATACATAACTTGTAACATTGATATCTTGGAAAATGACTTGGCAAAACTACATACACACCATCATACCAATAACTATAGAAAAAAGAAAGACAAAAAATGTAGATACAATTTCCCCCAACTACCAATGAAACAAACAGGACTTGAATCATGTGAAACAAAAAACAAGTTTGCAAAGTCAATATTCAAGCAAAGTTAATTGTTGTTAGACACCAAATATTATAATACTTCAAATGACTTTCTCATCTTCCTACATGATCTTAACATAGACGAGACTCAATACATAAAAATAATACAAAATACACTTGAAAAACCTGCCATTTTTATTACACGCAAGCCATCTCAAGTGCGGAATAACAGTTTCATAATAAATATTCCATAGTTATGGCAACCCAACATAGATGCACAATTTATTTTAATTGCATATGTTGCAGTAACATATTGTACTTCATATATGACAAAAGGCAACCAAAAAATTACTCATGCTTTAAAAATAATACGTAGACAACATGCAACAACAAATATAGATCCCATTCAGATGTTACATACACTTTAGAATGCAATGATAAACTATCAACAAATATCTGCACAACAAGTTATTCACTTAGTCTTATCATTTCCATTGAGTCATTGCTCAAGAACATGTGCCTTCATAAACACATCTTGTCTTGATGAATGAACATTTATTGTAAAATATCCATTTCTCTTGAGATAAGAACAAGATGAATCCAAAAATGTCATGTGCAAATCTATCATAGACTATTACATTGTCTATCCTACAACTATAGATTATGTTTGTCTAGTTAAATTTGTTTCAAAGTACCAAAAAAATGGTAAGCCATTGGAAAAAAAAAGGCCACAAGTTATATGCTTTAGTAATTATAATAAGCATCTTGACCTTGAAAATCATTGCCAGGAATGGCTGTTATTATATGTGAAATTTAAAAATAATAAAAATAGTTTAAAACAAAACTTTAAAACATGGAGAGAGGTTTACAATTTTCAAATCAAGACCATATTAAAAAATGAGTTAAATTTCAATCATAACACCAATCCTATGTATGGAAATGTGCAAGATGTTATGTCCCAGCTTGAACTTGATACTAAAATCAAAAGCAAGACAACATTCCATTTCAGCATAGGCAAATCTATAGAAGTAGAGTATGATTTACAAATGGACTTGCCATTGATAACCTTGCACCAAGAAAACAAAGTTTGAAACCCTTTGAAATCAAACACCAACTATTCATTACTGATAATGTTGAATACTATAAACAAAGATGAATGTTAAATAATGAACAAGCTACAATTGTTGAAGAAACTGCTTTTAAAAAATGTCTAAACAAGAACAAACCATTGTACTTATTCTTAATAGGAGGCGCAGGCACTGAAAAGACATTTACAACAAAATTTATATATAAAACATTGGTTCGTATTTATGCACAATCTATTGACAATGATCCATCCAAGCCAAACAACCTCATTCTTGCATACATAAATAAGGTTTCATATAATGCAGGTGGCATAACGCTGCATTCTAATTTTTCATTGCCTTTTAACAAGTCATAACTTATTCCACTAAGAAATTAATGACTTGATTATCCAAACATTATAATCAATTACATTTAGTGCTAATTTATGAAATTTCACTTGTAGGAGCAAGAATGTTATATTATATTGATAAGTGTTTGTGTGACACAAAGCAATTGCCAACCATGTATTTTGGAAACATTGACATGATCTTCTATGGAGAATTCTACCAAGCTCAACCTATAAATGATTGCCTTAAATTTGAACACCCAAAAATGAATAAAGAAATAGTCCCATATGTTTTTTGGTAAGAAAATGTGAAATGTTACCAGCTACACCAAACTATGCGATAAAAGGATCAAAATTTTGTCATTGTTCTAAATAGAATATATACATGTTCACATATAGAAGATGACATAACATATCTTAATCGTAATTGCCTATGTCCATCACCAAATAAGCCTTTGTTCCCTTATCTCCTCTACTTGAATAATTATGTGGATGCGCACAATGCCAAAATGTTGGCACTAGTTACGTATAAATAAATTGTTATTGATGCAATATATAAGAAAGATGACACATATAATGAACTTGAAGGATTTGCTAATGATATATGCCTGTCTAAAAAAATTGTTTTGAAACCTGATTTACTAATCAAACTTTTTGTTGGAAATTATTATATGTAAGACGACCTTGTTAATGGATCTGATGGTATATTTAAAACATACACCAAAGAAGATAACAATGACATTATCTGGGTGAAACTAAAAAAAAGTCACATCAAAAATATAGTCATTTGTATAAAATCCATATTGAATCAAGTTGGACTTCAAACTTTTGTATTTTTAAACCTACTCGAAAACTTGCTCACCAAAAAACATTAATAATACAAAGCCAATTTCTAGTATAGCTATCTTGTGCACGTATAATACATAGATACCAGGGTCTAACCATGGAAGGTGTTGCATTCAAGCCGCTAGGTGTACATAGGCATGGATTGACATATATAACACTTTCTCATGTAAAGACCATGGAATCATTAAATTTGTTGAGCCCGCTTACAAACAAAAACTTCAAGCTTAATTTTTTTTGATAAGATGTCAATATTAGATTCGCAGTGAAGATGGGTATTACAGCATAGCTTACGATCACATGTATTGACTCATCTATAGTAGTATGTTTGTTGAACGCACAATCTCCAACCACATTTAGAAGGCATTATCAATGACCATGATTTGATGAGGTGTGACATACTATGCTTACAAGAAACATACATGTCAATTTCTAGCACTTTTAATCACTTTCCAAATTTTAAAACTTGTAATTCAATACAAAATGTTCATGGGACTATGATATGTGCAAAAATAAAATTTTCTACTTCAAATCCAATGAAATACACTACAAACAAAATAGAAGCATTGTCAATATAAATTATAATACGCCAACATGCATTTACAATTGTAAACATCTATGCATCTACATCTTCTTCTATTTAGATGTCATAAATGTTGTGGAACAAGCACTATCAAATGTAATCCCATAAAAACAAATTTACATATTGCGATACTTTAATATTGATATGTCCACCTCCAACAAGTCAACAATGCTTCTTGAGAAATAAATGTTAGCTTGTAACATGCATTGCTTACCTAACAAACACAAATAATATGCAAATAGAATCAGAGACCATGTATGGTCAACTACTATAAAAGAACATATCTCGATTCTAGTAATAGATACTTATTAGACTAATCACAATGCTATTTGCCTAGTCATGAATGATACCACTTGAACACTAGTACAAAAATTGAGGTGCAATTCTATGATGAGAACAACAATATGATGACTTCTTTTAGACATCAAACACAACACTATTGAACTCAATAATGATATAACGTCCTTCCTTAAAATCCTGTTATTTAGGTTATTTTATGTATTTATGATTTGTGTAATCTGCAACAATACTAGTAAGATGTATATGCCAGAGTATGTCAAGTATGAAACAATAAAAATAATAATAAGTTGTTGCAATTATTGTATAGGTGCTTCTTTGTAAACAAAGCATTCATGATTTGTCCAAGCTATGTGCTACCTTCATAAAAAATATAAAAATATCTTCAAAATCTCATTGAGTGTACACCACATCATGGGTTTGAACATAGGTAAGTTTCAAGCCTGGTTTTTATTAATCACATATTAGTTGTTGTTACATAATTAGAGAAATGAATGTTTTTAATAATTGAAAACAAAAAACTTAGTAAATTCTAAAATAGAATTCTATATCCTGACCACTAAGTGTTTAATTTGAATGAAATGATTTCAAACCTATCCAACCTATATGTTGGCTTCATAAAGATAGACAAACATCTTGACAAACTCTTTAAGCTTACAAGTTATCCAGAGTTTGGACATAGGTAAGTTCCAGATTTGGAGTCTATTTTTCATGTTTCAACTACTCTAACAAAATAAGTGTTGCTATGATTTTTCAATGCAATATTGCTTTGTGTGTTCATCAATGGTGTAGCATTCAAAAATTAATGTTTATAACAACTAGGAATGGAAAAAACAACAAATTATGACATAGAATTCTATATCTTGACCACTAAATCTTTATTATACAAACAACAAATTTAGACTTAGGGCTATGCTATGACTCAAAAAAAACAAAAAAAATAGGACTATTGCCATGTGTTGACATAGGAAACATAAACTCAAACAACTATTGATATGCATGGCCATTCTAATCTGATTGTTAGTAATTACAATGATAAAAATTTAGTGCCGTCATTCATTACTATAAGCAAATAATCAACCAAGATTTGCCTTGCTAGTCATTATAATTTCTACATGGATATTGCAATGAAACTAGTACTACTTTGATTTTTATACTAAAAATCTCAAAAAGAAATATGTTTTATTTATCATGTCAATTAAATATTTTTAAATATTTTGGTGTCCAAAAATTAATCTTGCTCATCATTGACATAAACCTTCATCTAATTTATTGTTTCTCAATCGTAACCCTTGCAGGAAGAAAAATTTGGAGCCATAGAATTAGACTGGCCAAGTAACAATACCAGAACAACAAAAGCCACCAAAGTGGTGATGTTTTATTTATTTTTTTATTTACATAATAAGAAGAAACACAATGCACAAGTTATTATTATTATTTTTAAAAAAAACCCATTATCTTTTGGCTACTCTTCCTATCTTAACATTGGTAAAAAAAGATGTTCATGCAATTGTCATAATGCAAATAAGAAAGTAAACATGGAGATAGACAAACACAATAAGCATAATACAAAAACAAAACAACAAAAAATAGGAGAGCGATAATGTTCTATTTTCTAGCTTGCTCTATTCAATAACAATATGTGAAAATATCACATCAAAAAAATATGAAACTAACAATTTTATTTAACTTTCCCATTTCAAAATACTCGACATTATATCCCATTGTAGAATATTTATATTCAAAAATTTCATTTGCAAACCATGATTGTAGCTCAAACATAAGACAATATATGCCAATTTCGATCATTGACCTCTCCACAAAAAGATGTGGTAATGATTTTCAAGGTGATGTGCTCATTGTTTATGGACCTGGTTTCATTAAAAATACAAACTCTCCAATAAATATAGAAATAGTTCACATTGATCATGTTGAAAGAATTGGTTAGATGAAAATAAAAACCAACATCAACAACAAGCTGATTGATAAATTCTTACAATATTTCTCTCCTAGAAAAAGTGTTTGAATCATAGATTTCACATTAAAAAATAAAAGCCAATACAAAAGAGGTGATGTTGATTGTTGCTTTGTATTTCATCCTAATAGCACTATGGAAAACATCAAAACTATTTGAAAAGAGCATAGACTTACCCCTGACACCACCATACAAGATCTTGTTGACTTCAACAACACATATGCAGTGGTTCATTTGGTGTCATTTTTATTGGACACCAAAAATAATAAAATCAACATGAGTTTCATCTCAAGGATGGTGAATCTAAAAAATACATGGCAATAGTAATGACTCTCATCCAAATATCTTATTTCTATTTCTTCATCATTTTCAATGTTGTTTGTTCTTTATCAAAACATACACATGTATATTGATTTTCAAAAAACTAACATTTTAACAATTGTTTACCAACTTCTAATCAATGACACCTACAAACATCTATATCCTAGCCTGCACCAATCACTATCATCAACAAAGACACTAATAATTCTTTTCAAAAACATCATCTGAAATGGAAGTAGAGGCACCCCTTTGCTCCATGTAAGCCAGTCCACTTTTATAGACATTTTGAATGACCAATATACAAAATCCCATCTACAGATTTTGACAAAAGCAAACATTGAGGAAAGCATATATTTCACACTCAACACTCTCAAATTCAAAAATATGACTTTGTATAATTTTTAGCATTTCAATTAATTCATAACATGTCTAACCACAATTTTGGTTTGCAAGTCAAGGGTTTATTGAAACCAAAAAATGTTCACGCATCACCTTTCCATCCATTTTGTAATGATTGTGAGCATCCAATCTTGATGAATGCTCCTTCAATAGATGTTTTGGTACATTGTGCAAACTATCAATAAAATCAAATGTACTCATACTAACATTCACTACAATTCATCATACATGTATACAATGGACCTAGTGACTGCACTTTGAACCATAGACTCCTTGAGGAGAATTTGCCAGGACTAACTAAAATCTCATTCAGTGATTATAAACAAGACATCTCATTTGTGGTATTTTTTACTATGTCATTTCCAACTACATGGCACTTTTACACTTTCCATGAATAACATTGTCACATCCATTTTTGAATAGTAAGTGCTTCTAAAAAATATCCATCATCGCTACTTTTTTTAAAGAAACAAAACAAGCATCATAACAATATCTTGATACATGTCTTAAAACTTTCTTAATCCCACTAATCTTAGCTTATTCTAATTTTATGCAGGTAAAAAAATGGTATCAATCTACATGTGCATAGAATTAGAAAATGCTCACTTCATAGAACTCATATTTTTTTTGCAAAAGGATTTTTTTGCATAGAAAAAAATGTTTTTGCATGTTCAATTTTTTTTTTTTTGGACCTGTTCAAAAGAAAAAACTTAATATTCCATATCAACATTAGTCACTAAAATGTAGAAATAGTGTGGTATTGAATTGATGTGCATTCACTTAGTATTCTATCCATTATCTATATCGTATATTATACATAGATATGTCAATATAATTAAATACTTTAAGCTATGTATTTTGCACTCAATTATGCTACAAAACTCATAATCCATAGTGTATATTTTTCATAAATATATCAATGTGATTAAAGAATTTATGCTTTGTATTTAATCTACTGATTTGCTAGTTGTTAGAGATCATATTATTAGATCCTTTCAAATTTGGCAGGTTTTCCTAGTCAAAGGATTTATTGTATCACTAAAATTTAATTTAGATCTTTTTCCAAAATTTATTAGTTTTTATGTATCTCTTCAAATAAAACATAAGAATCAATGAATGTCCATCCTCTACAATGAAAACATAACTTTATCTTCTCTAAATTATACTTAATTACTAACTAAATAAGATGGAACCTGATGAGCTACACTTGAAGGCCTTGGATGGTTTTTAGATAGATTTTGATTCTTGGAAATGTCATTCTCTATTTTTTCAAGCATCTTCTTCCTTTTTTTGAAGATATGGTGTCTACAAAACTACAATCAAGAACACTTTATTTTCTATCTTCATTCATAAAATTGAACTCTCTGCTCATTTCTCTTTGGTTCAACAACAAAAATGTTAAGAGTAGCAAATAATTTTATGGGAAAATTCTTGTGTTCATAGCTCTTTTCATTACAAATTATGGACAAGATTCCTTCTCTGAGACAATATGATGTATTATTTTTAGGAAAATCTCTATGTTTTTCACATTGTTTTACTCCAAAGACTTGCATAATGGAATACATATCAATAACAGGTCTGAAAACAAGTATGTCTTTTGCTACTATACCATTATTAGACATAAAAAATTTCCATCCATCTCTGAAACATGCAGAAGTATTGGTACATCAAAATTTTACATGCCATATGTAATTACTCGGCCCCTTTAGAATGATAGGTGAACCAAAAACTGTGTAGCCCATTCAATGAAATAATGTAGTAGTAAAGATAGAATACTATAACAAAAATGATGTTTTCTTGGCATTCTAGGATTTTACAACTTACAAAATTCTATATAATTTCTTTATCTTTAAATAGAAATAATTATTTTTTCAACTCCATAGGGACTGGGCACATGGCACCCTTGTTATATAAGGCGTATATGTAATGAGAACAATATAGTTGTCAATATTGATCAATGACCAACAATCTGTACATGTCAAGACCATGGACATTATCGCAATTGTCCATGTTGCTAACTCAGCTCTGCAAGGAAGTACTTTTGAGAATTCAACATTGCAAAAAGATCCCGTGTGTCTTGAAAAAAAATAAAAATAAGCATCCACATACTTTTACAACTGAAATCTACTTATAAAAGCTTCACACAAGACATTATAGATTCAAGTATTCAAACAAAAAAATATCCCATCCCCAATCATTTCATAAACACTGAATATTTTATCCAATGAAACAACTAAACTACATCTACTCAAGAAAGTCTTTGGTGGGTAATTTTTTTTCCCCTGCCTTTCATTCTTTTTTATTTTTCTTACAATGATTAACTAGTATTGTTTTGTTTTTTTGTGAAATATTGTTGCTAAATAAATCTTGTGGCATGGGTTATATAGAACTTTGGTTTGATTAATGGAATAACACACTATGGAGGATGGTCATGTACCGAGCTTTACCAAGTTCTTTCATTTTCCATGAGATATGGAGGAGTTCACAATCCCTTGATCATAAGATAAGGGAATGACATCTACAATGGTGGATATCAAACAAATGTTCAACAAATACATTTTTTATGCCGACATTCCGAAGCTTACGAAGTATAACATTTAGGTAATTTTACAAATGTTTTATTTTCATTAACACTTCAACAATTCTATTAATTAAAATTTGTTGTTGTTTTGTTAATTGAAAAGGGGTTTTGTTAGCCCAAGTGGAGGACATGAAACTATTGGTCATAAAGAGTGTAGGAAAGCAAAAGCATGAAGGAGAAGGGTAAAAGGAGTGTAAATATTTGAGTTGAGAGGAAGTTAAATATAAAATTTAGCATGGAATTTACATTACCAGGCAATGCCAATGCTAACAAAATGTCAATTGCATACATGAATGGGGTTTTATCTCTTACCATGCCTAGGGATATTATCAAAACAATCATGTCGATTAGGCACATTTTCATAAGAATAAACCATATTGATAGTGGAATGTATTTATTTATCATGTAATAAATTTATTACAGTCTATATATATTTCATGTATATAAATTATAGTATTAAATTTGCACAAATGTGAATATTAATATCTAAATTTTAACATTAGTATATGATGTGTTATCTTGTATTAGTCACACACGACATTGATTAATTATTTTATTACCTTCTCTATAATTTTTCCATTAATTGGTGATAGATGACCTCAATCTAGCTCTAGCACAATATCGGGCTTGAAAATATATTTCAAAAAAATAAATGAGTTATACACTATTGCATGCCCAAAAAAAAGACAAATTTTAAAACTAATTCTCCAAGTAATCATTTTTTTAATATATATATATATATATATATATATATATATATATATATATATTTAAAAAATGATTACTTGGAGAATTAGTTTTAAAATTTGTCTTATCTTTGGGCATGCAATAGTGTATAACTCATTTATTTTTTTGAAATATATTTTCAAGCCCGATATTGTGCTAGAGCTAGATTGAGGTCATCTATCACCAATTGTCAATATGACCTCAATCTAGCTCTACCACAATATTGGGCTTGAAAATATATTTCAAAATAATAAATGAGTTATACACTATTGCATGCCCAAAGATAAGACAAATTTTAAAACTAATTCTCCAAGTAATCATTTTTTTTAAATATATATATATATATATATATATATATATATATATATATATATATATATATATATATATATATATATATATATATTTAAAAAATGATTACTTGGAGAATTAGTTTTAAAATTTGTCTTATCTTTGGGCATGCAATAGTGTATAACTCATTTATTTTTTTGAAATATATTTTCAAGCCTGATATTGTGCTAGAGCTAGATCGAGGTCATATATATATATATATATATATATATATAAAATTGTCAAATGGATATCAATTTGAAGGTTGAAATTAACCTATGATGGTTAAATAGACATCAAATTTAAATTTAAACTTGGTCTATAATAGACAAATTGAAGTCAAATTTAAAAATAACTATTAATTTTTGACATCTCACTAATATTACACCTTACCACCAATCCAAGTTTCCATTGTAGGTTGCACCTCTTTACATAAATATGGTTGTAATACTGGAAATTGCGCCCAATGGTGCAATGGTCTCACTAATAAGTGGTTGATGAAATTGTTGAAGATAGGGCTCCTTCCATCTTGCAAAGTGCTCAAACGAGAGAAAATAGTTGTAATGACCACCAATTATTTATGCAAATATATTTAGATCTGAAATGTTCCCCCAAATTTTAATATAAAATATATGTTAGAACACCATAATAAACTCCACAATTTTATATTAAACTATAGAAATATATAATTTTGTTTTTTCACAACTATGCCATGAAACCACTCAATGTTTGCACATATAAAATAAGACATCACCAGAATGTTGGAGCTTCATTAAATGTATAGTAAGAGGCTGAAATAAATCATAAATTAAAACACTACATATAAATATGAAATTTGGAACATACTCTGTATATTAGAACTCCCTTATTCACAAATCAACAATTACAACATACCGAAGCATATGCTAAAATCTGAACAAAGCTTTGAAGTTCAAATACAACCTCTGTATGAGACTTCCCTAAAAACACTAAAGGGGTTTCATGCTTTCATCTCTAAAAATCCAAGGTGTTTCATCCTCAAATCCTGAAGTTGAGTACAAGTGTTCAAGCTAGGAAATAAATTGATAAATTAGTAAAAGATGCAAACTGGCAAAATTATCTGACTTCAATAAAAATTGGAGCACAAATCCCAATATTATAATAATGTCAAATAATAATAATAATAATATAATGTTTCCATATTCTCCCTCCATTATAGACCCACTAAATATTTGTCATAGTTTTCTTCTTACACCTGACTAATTTTAGCCAATAAATATTCTCTAGTTTCACTCTCTTCAAATTGTCATAAGTTTGTCATAGAATTTACATGATAGATGTGTTATTTAAAAAATTAGTTGATTATAACTCCTACACTAATGTGCTGTCATAGATTTTCCTTAATGAAGATGTCGAATTATTAACAACTATTTTCATATTATATTTTCCTTAGCCCATCAAAAATATGAGAATGAGTTTTTGGGTCCACAATAATTAATTAATTAAAAAGGGGACATTAAAAGTTTTCCCTCCCCAAAATTGATTTCTCTCAATCAATACAAATTAATAGGTTCTAAAATCTTTGTTCCTTCCCAAGTAACATCTTTTGTAGGTAGATTCTTCCAATAAATCATGAACTTTATAATGTTCTTGTTTCTCAATGTTGTCCAAGTTCCCTTCTAAGGCAAGACATGGGAAATATTATGGATCTTACTGTTCTCTAGCAAATCCAACCCATAAACAACTTCACCAACCTTCCTAAGAATCATGTAAGGCCCATAGAAATGCATTTTGAGATTTTCAAAGCCACTTATTTTGATTTAGGTTTTCCTATAAGGTTTCAAACTCAAAAATACCATATCCCCAACTTCAAATGATGTCTCGATGTGTTTATGATCTGTATAGAAATATTGTTAATTTTGGGCTTGTTGGAGATGATCTTTGAGTGACCTTAGTATGTTTTGGATCTACTTTATTAGGTCACTAGTTGTTGGCACTCTACTATTTTTGAGTACCAATAAAAAAAGGTCAATGTATCATAACCATATAATGCTATAAATGGAGACATACTAGTGAACATATGGTGGGTGGTATAGTAGAAATATTCCCACAAGTGAAACCATTTAACCCATGTTGATTGTTGATCTAAAACACAATTCCTCAAATATCCTTCAACTCAATTATTCACTATTTCCATTTGCTCATATGTTTTTGGGTGATATCTTGTTATAGGAGTGAGTTTTGTTCTAGTCAAATGAAATAAGCGAAAGAACTGAGAAATATGTTTTCACTATTGCTAATAATACTTTTAGCTAACCCATGTACCCTAAACACTTATCTAAAAAATAAATCTGCCAACTGATGTGATTTGAGTTTCAAATAAATAGCAAATAAGTGTGCATACTTAGTTATCTTATCCTCAAAAAACATAACTGCAATCTCTACTAGTTAATTTAGGGAGGCCTGTAATTAAATCCATGGATTTACTTTCCTATTTTTATATTTAGAATAGGCAATGGTTGTAACAATCTTGCTAGAAAGACATTTTGTTTTGTTAATAGGTTATGCATTCTTTGATGTGTTTGAGGACATCCTTCTTAAGGCCCTTCTATGAGAATATTTATTTGATGTGTATGTAGGTATTATAGAATCCTAGGTGTCCTCATAGTGGTGCATCATGAAAATCTCTAAAATTCTTCCCCTTCATTTTGGATTCAAGATATAAAAGGATTCCATTTTTATAAATGATGAGGCCATCTACCATTATGAATCTATCTTCTCTCACATTCACATCAAGGAGGTTAGTGGCAAATGTGTTTTTAACATATTCCACCATAATAGGGACCTTCCAACTGGTAGAAATAACATAAGTAGAATAAATATTAGGAATCCCAAAAAGAGCACCGACTACTACATTCTATTTCCCTTTCATGTGCTCTATATCAAAATCATAATCTTGTAGCATACTTATACATTTTTGTTTCCTATAATTCAATTCACGTTGGTCAAGGAATAACTTCAAGATTTTATGATTTGTATTTTACCACAAATATTCCACAAACTACCATTGATAATTATGTCACTAGCCAGCTCGTTAACAGTTGAAAAATTTGCAATGGATCTTCTAGGTTATTTCCATTCTACGCTTTACACATTATGGAAATACAACTCCATTCTGTTTGGACACTCTCATTATGATTTTTTGAAATATTACCTTGTCCTTTATGTCTCTATACACACATGATACCCTTTATCGATTTGTGTAAGAAGGAAAAATATATTTTCTCTTGAGTATAAGAGTAATGAAAATGAGCTAAGTTGAGATACTGAATACTAGTTATATCCCCCTGGTAGCGACTAGTGAAATTTTAAAATGTTTGGGTGATAAATTGAATCATGTGCACCTATTTTGGAAAGCTTTGGTAATTAATCTTGAGCTATCCATTTTATAACTGCTTGAGAATAATGGTCTCTGTTTGTGTTATTATTTTGATGCACTATTTGGGATATCCTTAGGTCATGGAGACCATTAGGTTATGGAAACCTAAGGGATGAGTGTTGGATAAATAACATAAGTACCAAGAGATAGGATTGGTTCCTAGTTAGCCTTACACTGGTTCAATAGTTATTGAGTGTGGATCCAATAAGGGGGATTTGTCGAATCTAGTATTATGGTTTTTGTAGTGATCTTTGGTGTATCTTATGATAAAAGAAAGGGGATGAACTTATAAAAATGAGCATTTATTATATACAAATTTAAAAATAAAACATACATCTTTTCACATATCATAACTCAAAGGGTTTATAGTTGATCCTACACATGTTTTGGATTAGAATTCATTATAGGTTTAGGATTTTGGGGTGATTATAGTAGAACCATTTAGAATAATTGATACTTGCAAGCTTAGCTTGTGTAAAAAAGAAGTATCATAATGTAAGGTACAGTGGGACCAATATTATAGGTATATTACTACATGGGAAGATTATGAGGAAATATTGAGGTTGTTTCCTTATTTATTTAAATGAATTTTATGTTGAATACTATTTACTACCTTCACTATTATTTTGAAATAGAACGTCATCAGTATGATGACCTATTTTAGGGGAGAAGGATGTTACATCCCATCCCACTTTACAAAAACTACT